>PVHP010004649.1:0-70116 GCA_004024765.1 Zapus hudsonius | reverse complement strand
TAGTGTAGGTGATGGTTTTTTCCTCTCTGCTCGGACCTGTGAAAGAGGACCAGCCTCTTTCGCTGTTATGGAACTTTCCCTCAATCTGTAGTTTCAACAAATACTTTCCTCTCCCAAATTATGCCTAGTTTAAAGATTCATCCCAGCAGCGTGTGGCTGACTATGACAAGCACTAAAGAGAAAATATAAACAAAAAAAAAGGATCATCAGTACAAGTGGTTCCCCGCCTGGGATGATAAGTGGACTGAAGTCAGAGAGGAACACTTTCTCAGTAGTTATAACCAGAGCATTCTAGGCACAGGGATCAGGAGTGCTCAGGACAGCCAGTAAATTAAACCTGTTCAAAACTGAGAAAGAAAGCTCATGTGATTGTAAGTTGTTGGCCAAGTTTAGGAGTCAGGAAGAGTACCATGGGGGGAACAGAGAATGTCAAGATCATTGGGTGCTTGTCAGCGGAGAAGGAGATCAAGGAAGAAAAGGGAGGAGGAGGTGATGGGAGAGGAGACAGGGGAGGAGCGAGTGGAAAGAGAGGTGGGCAGCAGATAAAGTGACTAGAAGATGGCAGTTCTTGAGTTATAAACTGAAATATCATTGCTTTCAGAAAACATAAACTCTTGTCAAATACAGTAGCATTTTATATAACAAAACAGAAAACAGGGGTTGGGGAGATGACTGTGGTTAAAGGGCAATTTCTTGCAATGCCTGCCCAGGTTCAATTCTCAGTCACACACAGAAAGCCAGATGAGCATCCACTGGAAGCAGCGAGAGATCCTGGTGTGCAAGTGTGTGCTGATAAGCAAACACACACACACACACACACACACACACACTCACACGCACACACACACACAGGCTCTTAGAAATACAAAAAGAAACAGAAAACAATTACCGGGATAATAAAGCAGAAGGACAGTAGAGTTGCATAGGGGTCCTTCTTCAGTCTTGACTGGAACCTTCACCATGACCAGTCCTTTGAGATGAAGAGAAAGCCAGAACCCTTGTGCACGTCTCCCTCGTGACACCAGCCTTAAACTGAGTGACAAGAATAACACAAGTGGTTAAAATTCAGTTACTTAAGGTTTTATTCTGCTGCTGTGAGTGGTTATATCACAGAAATTGAACTGAGCCTAAATGATATTTTCCCAAAGAGGAAATTTGCAAGGATTATTAAACTGGCAGGTCTGAAATTCCCCAAAAAAAGGAGAGTAAATACTGCAGGGGTTTAGTGAAGAAAGAAACCATCTCAGGCCGCACTGTGGAGCCGATTGATGTCCGGGCCAGGAGAGGACGTGGAGGCAGTTGAAGGTTCTACTTGGCACACCTCAGAGATGCGCCGGCAGTTTAGAATTTCTAGCCCAACCTTACCTGTGCTGGCCTCTTACCTGTGCTGGCCTCTCTTAATTCGCATGAATCTTGTGGCTCCATCTATCAAACCCAAATGCCCGTAGCTGCTAAACACAGTACTCTTATATTTAGTAGTCATAAAATGCATGCACATACCTTGGACCTATTTAAAATAAAATATGGCCTCATATTATCAGGCCAGAGACACTGAACTAGAACGTATTGCCATAGAGGGCTTGTGATGATCACCTATTATGTACAATATCAAGCAGGGCACTGTAGTAAAATCCCATAGAAGTTAACCTTGAGCAAGAGGGTAATAGAAGACATTACATCAAAAGCTGGCGCTTTGAGTCTGTGGTTTGGCACAAGTTACTTACAAAATAATTCATAGTTACAAACCCTATTGGGCTTAGCGCGATGTCATTCACAACTCGTATCTGTCAGCATATAAAAACACCTCAATCAGTTATTATTTTTATTTGTTAGCTATTTTTATCAAGATGCTCCACATCTTCCTTTGTAGTTAGATATTTATGCACCATAGGAAGACTGCCAGATAAGATTCAATAAGCCAAATTCTGGGAAACTTATGCCAGTGAAATAATAATAATAATTTCCTTAGCAGCTGAAACCCTATCTGTTATTGATACCACTCACCTTTTCAAAGCCTCACAAAGATAGGACCAAGGAAGGACGCTTCACCATAAGTATTAGTTGTTGAGTAAATAAACAAATAAAGTCACTAACCCTCCTGCACCACAGCTTTTTCATTGGAACTGGTGATGTATTATTTTTCTGACTTTGATATGTCATTGAGAGTCCCTGGAAATTATGACACTTAGGCTGTAAAATTATTTGAAACATAAGCAGTGCTTAAATTCAAATTCAATTTTATGACCTGCTGATCAGTGGTCTACTTCACAAAGTACTCTGTAAGCTTCTTGATGGGTTTTTCAGGTTAAAGGAGAAAAAAGCAAAGAGCTGGAAGACTAAACACAAGCCCTTCTTTTTTTTTAGAAAAAAAAGCTTTTTATTGACAACTTCCATAAATGTAAACAATATACCATGATCATAATCACAACACCTTCCCTTTTCCCTCCCAAATTCATTCCCTCTCCACTGGATCCTTTCTTCTTCCCCACTAGCCTCTCATCCTTGTAGAATATGGTCTTGCGGAGGTAGTTCAGCCTCTGTGAGGTCAGGACTACCAAGGCCACTTTGTGTCTGGATGACATTGCTGTAAGCACTCCTCCCTTTCTTTTGACTCTTAAATTCTTTCCTCCACTTCCTATGCGATGATCCCTGAGCCTTGGAGGGTAGGATGTTGTCACAGTCAGCCACACGCTGCTGGGATGAATCTCCAAGTTAGGCACAGTTATGGGAGGAAAGGATTTATTGAAACTACAGATCTAGGGAAAGTTCCATAAAGGTTAAAGAGGCTGACAAGAGAGAGAGAAACTCATCACCAGCACCACACACACCAACAACAAAGCAGCCAGAGGGCCCAGGAGAGAATTCCTTCCCCTTTATATAACCTGAGGGTGGGGTCTTGTAACCCTTTCCCAGACTTGTTGACTCCCTGAGTCTCGGAATTTCCCTCCTGCACTGCCCTCCCAGGAAGGAAAGTTTGTTTCTAGTTTTCCTGGGCCTTCTTCCATCCTGCCCCCTGCTGAGAGGACATCCTACCTGTGAACATCCTCATAGACCCACCCAGGATTACTAAAAGGGTTAAATTAACAACAAAATTTAACCATCACAGATGTCTCATTTAGTGCTGAACTGTCACTTCTCAGCAATTTTATGAATTTTGGGTCACACCAGTGGTCACCGCCATCTGAAAAAAAAAAAAACTTCTCTAACCAAAAGTAAGAATTGCATTAATATATGGGCATAAATACGTGTATTTGGAGACAGTTTGGTGGGTATATTATATCCATTTAGCCAGAAAATAGTAGTAGTTTCCTCCTTGGGGCTTATGACCTCCCCAGCCCCTGGCTTTTCATTAGGTTTTCAGGACTAGGCACGGAGCTGGCCTCAAGTCCAATCAGAGTTTCCCCCACAGCAGACATGCTGCTCTTGGCACCAGTTGGGACATTTGGCCTGGATGCCAACTGTAAAGCTTGCAGGGGCCACTGCTTGTAAACACCGTTGATGGCTTTCTCCCCAACAGTGGCTCTTGCCAGCCTCCTGAAGGCTAGTCTACAGGGAGAAGGCTTCCAGCTCAGCTCCTGCTGGATTTCTCGTTGACCTGCAGCCTAACACAAGCCCTTCCTGTTACTCTCCAGCACTCGTGTTATTGGAACAGAAGGTGGTCATGGATCACCTCGCTGGTGCAGAATTCAACAGTCATATGCAATTGGCACTGAAATGAGCTTTTGTACTTTTATCTGAATGACAGTCTGTCTAGTTCTGGTAATTGAACTAAGACAAAATAATGAAGTTACAGTGACAATATCAGCCTGGTTCAGGATTTCCTCGTCTCATGTTCCCTCACCTGAGCCTATCTATACACAATGTCACTGTTCTAGAACCTTCCCATCTTTTCATTTCCTCTTCTGAAGTCAGCAAACCAATTATTTAATAAGACTCAATAAAATATGTAGTGAGCAAATGATATGAGAACACAAATGTGAGTGTGTTCAACAGGGCTGAGCACAACAGATGCGCACCACCATATTCACACTGTGATGCATGAATTAGGAACTTCCTGTCCTCCCAGAGGACCGCTGGCAGAGGGACCTGGAAGCTGTCAGATATTATAGGCACAGGCTACACTTTTCCACTCTGGCTGTTATAGGTGGAAAGTTTTGACTTCTTTGCTTTAAGAGATAATGGAAAATTTAAAAATGACAGGAGCCAAAGCCCAAAGGCCTTCAGATTTTGAGAATGTGGCTGGATGAAGTCTCTTTATCGGGACAGCTGTTTAATGATAAACCAGACACAGCCCCTGACTGCTGATAGACCCTGATGACTTCCTGACTCAGAGGGGACATTGGTGCCGGGACTCTGCAGAAGGCAACAGAAAAGCTCACGTGACAGAAAACCTACAGTATATTAAAGTTAATTTGCAATATTCAAAATAAATCAAGGTGGTTTGAATAGATACATATAGATATATCATCAGGTAATATTAAATCACCTACCATGCATACGTATACACGCATGATCATCATCATGACAGAATATAAAGCTGTCTACCTAGTTTACCAACTCAATGCTTTTAGTTCATTTGTCAAGAAAATAATTGATTGTTTTAGTTAAAACTGTCATCAGGATAGGTTTCATAAATTTTGGATAAGTTTCCAACACACATAAATCCTAGAGCTACTTTCTAGTCTCTTCTTCAGTGAAGAAAAAGACTTGGTTATTTAACTAGCACTTTAGGTATGTGTGGGTTTTTAAACGTTTACTGATTTATTCACAAGTGGGGGGCAGAGAGAGAGAGTGGGTGTGCCAGGGGTTCTTGCCACTGAAATAAAATGTAGACGCATGAGCCACCTTGTGCATCTGGGGACTGAACCTGGGCCATCAGGCTCTGCAAACAAGTGTCTTCAACAGCTGAGCCATCTCTTCAGCCCAGGGTATTCTGACTAGACAAAACCACTAGTAGTTTTAATGTTAATGAAGTATTTCATCTTACAAAGACACTTTTTAGAAGGTAGATAACATTGTTTTACTATAGGTCGAGGCAGGAATTGTCCAAATCACACTATCCAAATACCTCCCCCGTGACGGAAGCTGGACTGATTGATAACCCCGAGTGACACTGGACCACAGAGCTCATCTGTAGCAGCAATCACAGCAAATGCCCAGAACAAGCACTAAACTTTTTAAGAGGGAAATTCGAATGATGATGGCTACATGCATGTTAAATATGAAATGTTATGACTATATTTAGCAAAAAAAAGAAATCATTAATTTACCACCATTTCGGGCTGGTGGGATAACTTTGTGGACAAAGCCCTGGCCAAGCACCTCAGTGCACCTGAGTTCAAATCCCCAGGCCCCATGTAGAGCTGGAGATGGCGTTTGGCTTCTTTAATCCCGATTTGCCTCGGGTGAAAAGGGAGGCAGAAGCAGGAGACTGTCCTGGATGTTTGTGGAGAAGTGAACAAGCTGCCGCACCTCACGTGAGGTGGAAGGTGAGAACCGACCCAAAAGCTGCTAAGAGGTTGGTTGAATGCTGTTTTCAAAAGCAACACCAAATGAAAGCGGTTCTCATGTACTCGAAGGAAACCACTCGCTCACCAGCTCTGCACTTGGATACCTCGCCCTGCCGTGTGTTCTAGGTCTACACTTCATCCTCAAACTGAGAAGAATCATTTATTCATCCTGGAACTTAACAAAGGGTTTTTAAGTTACTTCTTTGAGGAATCCATTTTATAGATGATAAAAGGGAGTGGAATGAAATTAGCCTACAGGAGTTAGTCATGGCCGAGGAGAAACCAGGCAAACATGTCTTCGGGGATGAGTTAAGAACATTACTTAAAGTGTGGGCATCAGTCTACCACTGAGATGATTAGAGAAGGGGTTATTAGCTAAGCCATTGTCTGAAACCCACTGAATCACTGGTTCCTTTCAAAAATGATTGGTCCTTTTTTTTTTCTAAAGATGGTTTTAAATTTTAAAAGAAGATCCAAACAGCAGAACTGAGAGATCAAAGGTACAGAAATCTTGCGAGATATTAGATTTCTTAGGCCTAGGAGTAAGGTAAGACATCAAATCCCTTCTTTCACAATATTTTAATTTATATTTATTTATTTGTATGTGCATGTGTGTTTGTGGGCATGCCAGGGTCTCTTGCCATTGCAGACACACATCTGGCTTTACAAGGGAGGCTGGGGAATGGAATCTGGACCAGCAGGCTTTGCAAGCAAACATGTTTAACCCCTGAGCCATCTCCCAGACTCCTGCTCTCATGATTTTTAAGAGCCAACCTTGCTGAATTCTGCAAGACAGACCACCAGAGTCCCCCTAAATGTGTGACTAGGTCAGTGACTTTAAAAACGCTAGGGATGACTTTCACAGCTAGAGGAAATGACAGAATATATTTACATGGGTTACAAATCAATAAGATAGTTTACCTTATTCATTATTCTCGATGGGAAAAATATGGCCTGATGCAGTAAATGTTGATGTTAGACTTTCAAATGGAAATTCCCACATTAGACTGTTACCATTATGCTGTTGTGCTAACTGTTCATTGCAAACATTAAGCTCGTTCTAATAAGAGTGTGAGGCAGGGCCCCCACAGTCTGAAGGGCACATTTCCTTTGGTCGGCACAGCACAGGGATGGACGGGGCCACCTTGTTCACTGTCTCCTTCACCCACACCATCTGCCACTAGATGAGTCTTTTGGTCAAGCAAACAGTTGTGGTTTCTATAAACAGATGTTCCGAGAGGACAAAAGTTATACTATAAAGATAACTTTTACTTTAAATTACAAAATGTATGTAAATGCTAAAAAAAAATTAACCAGCCACTTCTATTTTTAGATAGTACCACCTCATTATTTTTGCCATGCCTCCATTTCTTCTGTGATTTCCTTAGAAACCGAATTTTTAAAGCTAACTGTTACAATTCACTTGATAGGTGCATCATCTAAAAATGAAAGTCCTGATTCTTCTCGGGCTCTTGGGAGCTACACTATCGGCCCCGGTAGGTGATCTTATGATACTTTGGATTTTACTATGTAAAGCTGTAAGAGTCCCTTCCTTTACAGTTTCTTTTCTTTCTTTGTTCATGTTCAGCTTATCCCACGGCACTTTATGTCTGCTAGCCACAGCAATGAGGTTAGTTGAAATAATTAAGCATTGTATTTTATTTTTGTAAGTGAAAACTCATTGGGAAGAGATGAAAGCCTTTCCTTAATCAGCCTGCACGCTGCCCACTGGCTCTGACACGTATCCAAACAAACTTCCAAGTCTCCCGTTCACTACGTCTGCATGTTACTTCTAAAATGTCGTTTCGTTCTCTTTGCTTGAAAGACAGACACTGCAACTTCTGTGTACTTTGTTCTAGTAGTATCTACTATAGGGTAAAAATATAAAATATATCATCAATATGAAATATACTATAGAAAAGAACTAAGCCCCTGGGCTCGGCTACAATGGTGCAATCTCATACACGGTAAGGGCGGGTGCCTTTGGTAAAGCCCGACCTTGGTTTCAACTCTAATCACTATAATTTCATGTCATTTTGGTGGGGTGAATGTCTCCCCTCTAACAGGAAACGCATCAGCCAGCCCTGACTTGTACTGAGTTTGTAATAAAATGTTGGCATGTGTGGTAATCTTGTTTTCACGTTGTCTTTCCTTTTCTAGTTACTTCTGAATCTCAATAATGGTCAACTTCTTCCACTGCAGCTCCAGGTATCTTTACCTCAAGGAACAGCTCAGAGAGAGCACGTTCAAATGCACATTCTTCACGTTATCTTGCCTGAGAACTAAATGTATCCTGATTCTAACTGAATCTCCATGTTTAATGTTAGACATTTGTGCTATGTACCCTAATGGCCATTTATTTGAAGCTTAAAGTAAATACTGTAATCTAATTAACAAGTGTTTATTAAGGCATGCCTTTAATTCTAGCATGCAGGAGGCAAAGGTAGGAGGATCTCCATGAGTTTGAGGCCAGCCTGGGACTACATAGTGAATTCCAGGTCAGCTTGGGCTGGAGCGAGACCCTACCTGGGGGGAGGGAGGGGACTTATGTGCAGGCACTAAGTCTCACAATTTTCAGATAGTAAAATTAACTATTCTACATAAAGTCATAGCTAGCCAACCAGTGGGGAGAAAACATATCAACATTTGAAACCAGCCTAGCAACTGGACACAATGTGTTCTGTGATCAACTCTTCCTGCCCATATTTCTCAGGACGGTCGGGAATTTATCACTATGTACGTGGTTAATTCATAATGAGTGAGGTCACTCGTTTTTAATAATGCAGCACCAACTATGGAAATTGTGTAGATTTTTGCCTCGTTCCCTCTTTCATCTGCATTCCCCAGGGCCCATTCAACGCGTGGATTCCCCCCTTTCCCGGCCTCCTCCAGCAGCAGGCCCTGAGCCCAGCGCTCCCCCAGTTCTCCTGGCCCACCCTGGATCAGTTGGCTCAGCTGTTCCCCAATCAGCTACCTTTCCCAGCACCAGGAGCTGCTGTCCAGGGAGGACAGACCGGACCACTGGACGCCGCGCAGCCTCTGACACCACCGCAGACCCAGCAGGCTGCTAACCGTGTAAGTCAGCCTCCGCTTGAGAGAGAGCCGCAGGGTGAATGTGAAAATGAGCGTGAATCAGCTTGAGTAACACAGGGGTCATCCGTGGGCACTTTTCCCCTTGTAATATTTCTACATCACTGAAAGGACTTTCTTATATTTTCTACTTTTTACATGAAAAACACCACTGAGCTCAGTGATTTTGGAATATAGCCAGGAACTGACATAATTAAATGAGATTTTAAAATTTCACCTAGAAACGATTTGCACTAAATATCGCCCAGACTAGAGCATTTGTTGTAGAAGATGGTCAATGTCAGTGCTGAAGTTTGGTGGCTCAGGGCCTTTGAGTGACACAGTGAAGGACACCACGCTCCTGTGACTTCCTGCTTTCTTTATTTCAGATGGTGGCCTATGGAATTCCCTTCAAAATGCCCCAAGATCAAACACAGGTGAGTGAAGAGACTATCACAGCTGACAGAGGTGACCTCTCTCTACCATGCTTCCTCCCGTTCCTCTAGATCTCCAATAGCAGGGCTTTTGCAACCACCCAACACTCAGCACTGTCTAGAGGCACCAATACTGGGCAGGATCCCGTGGTGTGTCTGTTGACACTGAACTCAGGCCCTGAGTCCAGGCAGCTGAAGAGAGTCCCTAGGACCCCAGAGTTCTGAGACATTGCTATGCTGGAAGGGAAGGAGGCTGATGGGTCCCCTGTCAGGTCTTCTCTGAGTCTTAAGCGCTGACAACAGGAGAACATCCAAGCAGTAATCCCAGGCTGACTGTATCACCCTACACTTTGCTTCAGAGGGTATGTGAAATGACGTAGAGATATAAAACTGGGCAATCATAAAATTCTAAATTGAATTTTTTCCAGACTCCTTTATGCACTAATTAGAACTTGATTACCTATCACAATTAAATGGTGATTTCCCACAAATAAGATTCTTTAAAGCAGTGAGTGTAACTTAATAGAATCATCGTTATTAGTAATTTCAAATTTTCCTGGGTCCAAATAAACAAGACTACAAATGGTACACATAGCTCCACAAGCAGACTATTGAGCTCCTCGTGAAAAGTTAGGCCACCTGGCTCTGTTATGTATGTAATTAGGTACCTTTGTTTCCTTCTCACTGGCCATCATAACATGGAACATGCTTTCTTCCAGACATTACCTCATTCTACGCCACAAGTATTTCCAGAGTGAGAAGTGTGACAAATACAATTACTTCATTTTAAGGACCAGGGAAGTCTTAAGGAGATCAAATTCCAAATACCAGAGAAATAAATCGCTGAGTTAGAAGTCAGTTACCCACCCTTTCTTTAACCACTAATCCAGTTACTCTCAACCTGGGCTAAATATCAAAACCGTTGGTGGCAATTTTGAAAATTACAAATTTCTAAACCTACCCTAGGCCACAGTGAGATTATGTCCTGACATCCTTGATGCATGGTTTTGATGGTTAGGAAAGAAAACCACTGCACAAAATATATCCATTTAAAAACACAGTTGCTATTGTTTTTAAATATCATGCGTAGCACAGTCATTTAATGATGCAAAGAAACAAAACGATATTCAAAACCATATGTATGCACTAAGATTTTCATCTCTGCTGAGTATGAAGACACAGAAACAGAAGTGGAGGCCAACACATAAAAATGTGGTTGGCAGTGATTTTTATGAATGTCTCTTTCTGGTTCTTCCAATATTCTAAAATGCATGAGGATTATTTTAATAACATGGAAATTTTAAGTTTTAATTCTTTAATGATTAATTTCCTTTTATAAACTATGACAGAATATATATTTATCAGTTTTTGCTAGGCTTGGTAGCTCACACCTGTAATTCCAACTTTAAAATAATGACAGTAGTATGAAAAAAAAGTGGGGCTGGAGAAATGGCTTAGGGGTTAAAGACACTTACAAAGCTTCATGGCTGGATTTGATTCCCCAGTACCCACGTAAAGCCAGATGCACAAAGTGGCACATGCATCTGAAGTTCATTTCCAGGGGCAGGAGGCTCTGGTGCACCCATGCTTACTCCCCCCTCCCACTACAAATAAATAAGTAAAAATATTTTTAAAACAAAGCAGGAGAGCAAGTGTGGCATAGGCTGGCCTAACGGAATCTCTTATATACTCTCACAAACAGATGCTTCAGTACTATCCCATTTACATGCTCCTGCCTTGGGAACAATCTCAACAGGCAGTCACCCCGTCACCCCAACAAACAGGACAGCAGCAATATGAGGAGCAGGTAATGTGAGGGCTGCGGAGATGGCTCAGCTGTTAAAGGTACTTGCTTCAAAGCTTAATGGCCTGGGTTTGATTCCCCAGTACCCACATAAATCCAGATACAACTGGAGTTCATTTTTAGGTACAAGAGGACCTGGCACATCTATTCATTCTCTCTCTCTCTTTCTCTCTCTCTCTTCTCTCTCTCTCTTTATCTCTCTCTCTCTCTCTCTCTCTCAAATAATACATATATTTTAGTCTGATTTTCTGGGTATACTGGCTCATGCCTTTAATCCCAGCACTCAGGAGATGAATGTAGGGACAATCGCCATTAGTTTGAGACCAGCCTGGTGCTGCAGAGTGAGTTCCAGGTCAGCCTCATCTAGAGTGAGGCCCTACCTCAAAAACAAACAAACAAAACCTCTAATTAGTTTCACCTGAGACTAAGATAAATTCCCAGAGAAGAAAGTGATGGAGCGCATTCAGTTCAAGTGCTCAACATCCTGACTTAATAGACCACAAGGGCTTGGTGCTGCCATCTCCCAGCCCTGACAGAATGTGAGGACAAGTGCTGTACTTCCTACTGACCCCACACCATTCATGGTGATGCACTAGACTGGGTTTTCAGTGGAGGAAGTTAGTGAGTGAACACTAATAAAATCAGAAGCCAAAAGCTGAATCACTTCTGAATATGACGTTTTCTCACTTCCAAAGTCTACCAATGTCTGTCACGTATATGTAAATACATGTGTTGCTTATTACCAAAAATAATTTAAGAACTAAAACCAGCAGATATCTTGATGAAAAGATACTTTTAGGGGAAAAAAAGATACCTTTAATCATGAGAGCTTAAGACAGAATTAGATAGTGATAGGTTGAATTTTATTAATCTGTAATGAATTTTTAGAATTGTATTGTAAATTGAGAAAGTTTACTGACATGGTATTGAAAGGATTTTGGACGATTTAATGCTAATTAGTTTTCGTCAACTGAAACATAAGGGCTTTAAAAAGCACTTAATTAACAAAAGATATATGACTTTAAGTAATCATTTACAGCAAATTTACGACAAAAATCATCGTGACAAGTCCAATGATTTTATTTTAACTTGACAGGTGCCATTCTATGCTCACTTTGGATACTTCCCTCAGCAGGCAGAACCTGTGAGTCAACCCACTTTTCTTTATTGTTAGTAATTAGATACATTGTATAAGCAAGTCTTGTGATGGTGCCCCCCTTCCCTCTCCCGGTCCCTCCTCCGTGGGATGCTGTGTCCATGGGACGGGGGTTATGATCAGTCCACTTTTCTAAAGCATGAGCCAGGACTACTTGCTCGTCATCTATTAAAGTCATCAATGTCTTCAGCCAGAGCCCACCAGAAACACACCTTTAGCTGGACAAAGCGAGACTTGAACACACATCCTTACTATGAGAATGCATGCTGGGAACCGTGTGGGTTTAATGGGAAGCTATCAGGAAGGCTTCTCTCTCACAGGGCTTGGGCTTGCTCTGGGTGACTGTGGAGTTCAGAGCAATGGTTTGTTGTGGGTGGGGATTCAGGGAGGGAGGGGAGTTACAAAATACGCTGAGGATGATGACAACGGAGACAAGGAAGGCAAAGCCGGAAGTGTGAAGAAGCAAATTAGTCATGTCATCAGGAAGTGGGGACACGGTATTGTCATCCGCACACCTGCCTTAGACAAGATGATAGTCTCCTCATCTGACTTCACCATGTACAGAGAAGCCTTCCTGCTGTAGGTGCTCTGCGGGATCAGCTAGACTCCAGCACTGGGAGAGTGCAGGGAAGCAGAGCTCCAGATCCGAAGAGGAAGTGTGTGCCTAGCCGGTCCTCTCACGTCCAGATTGCTCTTTTCTTTCTCAAATCTAAATGCTTTTAAGAAAATAATTTAAGAGGTTAAAAAAAAGTGCTTACCTGCTTTGCGTGGGAAAGACCATGTACTGACTTAGACATCTTTAACTTGCTGGTTTTCAGGGAGTATCCGGAGGACAGCAACAGTTAGCCTTTGATCCCCTCCCGGGCACAGCCCCTGAGACGGTTATGATGGTAAGATTCCTTTCCAAACTTTGCTAGAAACCAGAAATCAGCAAGAGGAAACTCCTAGTTCCTTCACTCCTATTCATTTCACTGTAAGCTTCTCCTCCCTGTAATACTGCTTGTCAAGATTCAAGCCACTCAGTTCCTCCAATATTGACTGAGAACCTCTTGCAAGAACGTTGTGTGCATTCTCATTTAAAAGCATATTTGTGCAATTCACTCATCATACCCTTTATACAACAGTGCACAGTCGAATGTGCTGTTGAAGGCACTCTTAATGCCACAAAGGTGGCATCAAATGCCTCTGGTCTCCATGCTTCCCCTTCACGATCTTCCCTGTTTAAACACCTACCTGAGCCTGTAACACCTTGCTCCGTTCTTGCTCTCTCAGCCAGCAGAAGGAGTGCCGCCGTACTTACAGAAAGATGGGGTGAGCTTCAGACAAGACAGCGCAGGAGTGCTCATGCCTCCAACTTCTCCGAAACCCAAGGCAGCCGAGTTTTTCACCCCTGCTATGGACCCAGAGGCTTCTCCGTTGCTTCCAGAAGAGAAGGTCCAGTAACCAGACTCATTTCATGAGAAATTGTTGTCTAATGGAAAATAGAAAGTTGGAGCTTAACTTTTAGGACTCAGTCATGAAAATGATAATACAACTAATGATATAACAGGATACATAGTCTTTACCTTAACCCTGAATAAAGAAGTAAACAATTATTATTTCAAATCAATATATGAGAATATAGTTTGACTTCAATATAATGTGACTGTCTTATGAATGTCCTTCTCTCACTAGGCC
Source organism: Zapus hudsonius (assembly GCA_004024765.1). Taxonomy (NCBI): domain Eukaryota; kingdom Metazoa; phylum Chordata; class Mammalia; order Rodentia; family Dipodidae; genus Zapus; species Zapus hudsonius. The sequence continues at coordinate 56,466 of PVHP010004649.1, read as the reverse complement.
AAGACTGGTAGCCTAAGAGAACCATAAGACATTGTCTTAATCATTCAGAGGTTTGGTAGGTATTTGCCAAAACCCAGGCCTTATATGACACAAGTCATCATAGAAAACTTCATCAGGGTAAATCATGAAAAATTCCTGCCAAAATGATTATGGAGAGGTAAACTAACATTTGTACCGGTTACCTGCAAAAAATATGACAGTGACAAGACTTTCCCAGTTAACTTTTAAAAGTCCTATCTGCCTGAATCATAAATGTGTCAGCTCTCCCCACAGTATAAATACCACATATACTGGGTCTGTCTGGATGAAAGGAGCGCTGTATTCTCTACAGAATCAGGCCTCTCAAGCGATCCTTTCACTTTGCAAGCTAAACACTGTGATAATACCTGTCTATCCTTATCAGTTTGCAATAAAGTCAAATGTCAAAATAATCAATTGTACATTGACAAAATTCAACTTTAATGACTCATATCAAATATAACCTTGGTTAATTCCATGTCCACATGAGCTTGGTTAGCAAATGAGTATATGCTGGGAGTCCGGTAGAAGGGAGGCCTGAAATTATACTAAAAATTGAAGGAAAAAAAACATACCATTTTACCTGCAGGGCAAACTGAAAGATAAGGAATTTGAAATCTCTCTGATGAGTTTCCACTGACCCTCTTTGTGTGACAACTACACCCGAATGCTTCAGGTGCATGCTTCAGGTGCATGCTTCAGGTGCATGCTTCAGGTGCATGCTTCAGGTGCATGCTTCAGGTGCAGGGTCTATACAGTATAGTCAGCGGTCTCTAGATGTCTTCTGGCTCGTGAACCATTTTCTGTCACACAAGTTAAGCAGTTTAATCACAGATAGTAAAGAGACTTCAGCACAGGGTGAGCCCTGCTCAATGAGAGATCACGAGGAAAGCGTTTGAATCTATGAAGAAGTGATTTACAAAACATCTAGAAAAGTCTGTACAGAACAGTCAGCTGCTATTAAAATACTGCTCTGCCTTGTCTTTCAGAGAGAAGGATGCGGCGGCGCCTGGGACATATTTTAGCTTACGTTATTCCCTGACATTGATACCAATTTTTTGAAACCTGCATTATATCCACTATTCTTTGGAACTTTTCTTTTCTTAAAATGATATTAAATGCATTTATGTCACAAAAAATCAATACATACATCATGTGATCATCATCGCTTTACAAAGCTGTATTTCCTTTCTGTCATTGTGTAACTGAATGAAACAACCCTCAGAATAAAGCAAATATCATGACATTAATTGGGTAATTGTATTAATTAAGGATGCTTCTACAAAACTCTGCCATCTGTGAGAATAAAGCTGATGTATGTGGTCCTTGGGAATGGTGAAATGACATGCCTAAATCTGTCATGAGTCAACATCTCCGTATTCCTCCCTGACCGAGTCATTCTACGCCCTAATGATGCGGTGCCTGGAAAATCACGTAGGTTTTATGAGATACACTGGGAGTATGTGACGCCGATCTACCACAGCTACACAGGGAGAGATGGTCACCTTCACTCGAGGGATAACCCACCCTCACCTCCAGGAAGATGCTCGCTTGCCTGAAGGGTTAGCATCCTGGAAAGCTGGGGCAAAGATTTTGGATTTTATCAGATTTGTCTTTGAAGGTGTCACTTAAACTTCAGTCTGTTTGCACATGTGTAAATGGAGAGAAGAGAGATTAACTTGCAGAACTTCTGAAAGTACTATCCAAAACAACGCATGTAAGAGAGTCAGCTCATACTAAGGACTCAGGAGTTAACTTTCCCTCTTTCACACATGAACATGAAAGTACTTTTAACTTGTTTGCTCAGCTCCAGACTTCATTTGTATGTCTTATTATTTGAAGTTTACTGCTTTTATATAAGTCAGTTCAGGAAACTTAGAGGAAGAGGGGGCAGAAAGATTGTGATAGCCATTGTGGGGCGAATATCCAGAGACATTGGCCCCCTCAACAACAACATACAAAGAAAAAACCTGGCCACTTCGTGTACAATTCATAACCCCCTATCCTATGGACTTGTCCAGTAATCCCACTGAGGAGGGCCCCCAGCGGTTTGGGGACAGGGAGGAGGGAAATGGGGATACCATCATAAGACTTGCTCCTACAATGCATCTAATTATTAACAATAAGTAAGTTGATTAACTAATAAAATAGCATTATGTTATATTCTCTGGCCTTAATGATCTGGATAAATCTTCGCTTAACATTCATCTTAATGTTGACCAATGTGACATATGTCACTTATAAAGCTTTCTGTATCTCCCATTCAGCAGTTGAGCCCTAATAGCTTGGGTGTGGTTATCCCTGAATCAATCCTGGCTCTTGTGTGGGTTTTGAGCAAATTCACAAAGTTCTTCACTGGTAACTTCAGGTTCCTCCACAGAGTTCCTTCTCTTATGAGACATTCCCCTGTGATGTCCCCAAATTCCCTCCAATACTGTGACCAAGACTTTATTACCAATGTCTAGCTTCTTACAAATACCTAATTTCTTTGAGGCTTTGCCTACATTTGCCCGTTGTCCACAATTTCTAATTTTTCTTTCTTTAATTTTTTAAAACATTTTATTTACTTATTTGTAAGCAGAGATGAGAGAGAGAATGGACATGCCAAGACCTCCAGCTGCTGCAAATGAACTCCAGATGCATGGGCCACTTTATGTATCTGGCTTTGTATGGGTATTGGGGAATCAAACCCAGGTCATTAGGCTGTGCACACAAGGGCATTACCAGCTGAGCCATCTCTCCACCACCCTTATTAGTGTTTTTTTTGTGACACGGGGTCTTGCTCTCTATTTCAAGGTGGCCTAGAACTCACTATGTATCCCAGGCTGGCCTTAATCAGCAATCCACCTGCCTCAGCCCCCACAATGCTGGATGACAAGCACTGCCACATGCCTGGCTGCTAAACTGTTGTCTTACAACAACGAAATTAATAAACAGTCCTCTGTCTTCATCAGAAGGAATGCCAAAGGCTTCCTTTTACAAGGATCTCTAGTCCATAGTCATTTTCACTCTCTCTGGCAGGCCTCCCTCATCTCTTGGAGGAGCCACAAAATTTGATTGCTATCATAGAGTGATCAAAAGGGGAGGCCTTTTTCTGTCCTGTCTGAGATTCAAAACACCCAACCCCTTCCAGTAGGTATCTTTGTAAGTCAGGTCCATAATCATTGGTCCAGGCAACACCTGTCACACACCCTTTATGGTTCCACTCTGGCCGAAGAAAGCTCTTGTGTACTCTGTGGATAAGCCCCTACCGCTGCTCCCTGAAATGTTGCTCCTCGCGGTGTGTATTTCGCTGATGCCTTACCAGCACGGAGGTCACAGTGCCCATTCTTCCTTAGTCGGTTCCCATGGGAGGCCCATAGTCACCTCCATTTCATTAGTCTAACAAGCTCTAAGATTAAAGGAGGCATGGACAATGTCTTCCTTGATTACTTTATTTATTTATTTGTTTATTTATTTATTTATTTATTTATTTTCATTTATTCTGGGAAAAGAAAGAACAAGCAAGAGAATAGTGTGCTTTGGCCTCTTGGTGTTGTAAATGAGCTCCAGATGCAAGCACCACTTTGTGCATCTGGCTTTACAAGGGTGCTGGGGATTTCAACTGGGGCCAACAGGCTTTGCAAGCAAGCACCTTTAACCCTGAACCATCTCCCTAGCCCCTGGTTACTTTCCTACAGCAACTACTGTGTCTGGAATATAGTTAAACTACAACAAATGCTTAATGAATTATAGAATGTGGCTTATTTTGGAAATGGCCTGATAATCCCTGTCAATCACTTCATAACAGAAATGGCAAAATCCAAGAATGGAGCAGCATGATTTACTAATTCCCTTAAGTAATCAAGTTTTTTTTTCATTTTTGCAAGGTAAGTCTCACTCCAGGCTGGCCTACAACTCATTATGTTGCCTCAGGCTGGGTTCAGACTCACAATGACCTCCAACCTCTCAGCCTCCCCAGTGCTGACAGTACAGGCATGTTCCACCACACCATGCTTGTATAAAGAGTTTTATAGGGCAGGAGAGATGGCGCATGAGCCTAGGCACTTGCCTGCAAAGCCTAATGACTCGGGTTCGATTCCCCAGTGCCCACATAAAACCAGATGCACAAGGTGGCGCATGTATCTGGAGCTTATTTGCAGTGGCTGGAGGCCCTGGTATATACATATTCCTTCTCTCTCTCTCTCTCTCTCTCTCTCTCTCTCTCTCTCTCTCTCTCTCTGCCTCTATATATATCTCTGCTTGCAAATAAATTAAATAAATAAATAAAAGAATTTTATGTATTTGATATATCTTTAAAATAAAAGTTAATGTTTTCTTTCTAAGATGTCCCATTATAAGTTTTATTACTTTAAAATTTCCTTTATTTCAGTTAAAATGTTATCACATTTAACATGATTATTTAAAGTACTTAAAATTAAAGGACCATTTATATTATTTTTGGTATTTTATTCAAATAAGTCTGAAAATAACCTCTTTTAATATGAAATCATTTAAAATAACAGATTTAAAAATGGTTTAAAATTCCTGAAACCCCCCTGTGATTCCCTAGACTGATAATTCGTTAATGCACCTTGTGTCCCTAGTGTTGTGGTTAGGAGTGACTGATTCTGAATTCCAGCCACAGGGCTTACTGAATTTAGACTCTTAGACACTTCACTCTCTACGCCCATTTTCTTCATCTATAAACCAGAGATAATTCTATACCTTATCCCACAGAGCTATGATGAATGTGGATATGTGTTTGTGAGTGTGTACCCAGTGTGTATATATTCATTATATTACACTCGTCATTTGTAATGTTTGGCATTTTTCAGTATTTTAACAATGTTACATTAAATAAGCTGAAGTTGATACCATTTTCTAAAGATCCTATGGGACTTAGCATAATTAAAGTCTTTGTTAAATGTAGATTTCTTCTAACATTTTAATAATTCAGAGAAACGGTAAGGTGTAACCTTGAAATTATGGGCCATGAACATGGAAAAAAATCAGTTGTATACAGGAAAGAGACTAAGTTCAAGCACAAAACTCTTGATACAGTACACTGAGGAAAAGAAGAATCAGTTCTATTATTGTTAAAGCTATGTTACAAATAGGAAAATAATTTTACTCTGTGTTAATGCTGAGTAACTGAATGGTTATTAAAAGTTCAGAGACTTGCCCAGGCTAGATCAGCTGGTAAAAAAGGAAGGCGTGACTCGGACCGGAGCAGGACTCTGCAGAAGCTGGGAGGAGGGGTCCATTCCTGAGGGGTCTCCACTGCACCGTGCAGAGCTCACGCACCCAGTTCAAGTGGAGGTGAGAAGGCAATGCTTTCTGAGACTTGAGGAGGACTGGGGATGCGCTTGGGTCCAGTCTGTTATGGAGAAGACAGCATGGATGTCTGAAATTAAAATAAAGCCGAGTACTAACAACCACTAAAGCCCAGCATGGGGTAGGCACCTCCCAGGATTTGCAGTTCACAGAAGAGGGCAATAATTGTCCAAAGGATAAGCAGGGGATTTCTCCAAATTCCGTGGGGGCAGGAAGTGGTGGGATCCATGTCTGCTCTCTCACTGGATCTGAATCCCTGAATCAGTCCGCTGCTGCTCTGCATGGGAGATTTACAGTGTGCATTTCCCTACCACGGCTCCAAATCCACTAGTCGTGAAAGGGCTTCTTTACTTGGTTGCTGAAATGTTTCAGTGGCCATTCTCCTTCCTGTACCACACAGCCTGTGCGTATTATAGTTGAAAGGGAGAGGTCATCTGACCAACTCCACTGACCACAGGAAAAGCCCTTCAACTACACCTCAACTTGTGGTCATGCAGCTGTCTGCAGAGAGGAATATTCTTAATCTTTATAAAATGTTTCCTCATCGAGAATTTTAATATCCTGACATATTGATTTTTATCTCAGCCCTCTTAGTTTCCCCACATAAGCCGATGACTGCTTCCACATGACAGCATGTCCAACCCCATCAAAAGCCACTCAAAACTTCTTGGCAAGACAAACATCTTAGTTGTCTTTCCCTGGGTCACACTTGCCTGTGCTGGGACAACCATGTACTGAGGACTTAGTGTGTCATTGGAACTTTCTTACTGTTAGGCATGGTCTTCTCCATGTATTAGATTCAAGCACTTTGAAGCAGCTTCTAGGGCATTAATTCAGCCAGAAATAAAGCTTATTAAATAAATGATCTATGGTTGTGTGGAAGTGACATAGTCAAATAATAAATCAGAGTTACTCCCAGCCAATACCATGTAGGATGTTTTTTGCTATGTCTATGTTGCCACGAATTGATGCTAAGGCCTTATGCATGATGGCTAAGGACTATCAAGTAAGCTATTCCCCAGCCCTCAGAGTCCTTTAGGGAATGGAATGCACCTGTTTTCTGAGGAGCCCTGAGAGGTGTGATCTACTCGAAGCTAATCAGCTGCTCCCTAAGACTTTAAACAGCCAGGGCTGGAGAGATGGTTCAGAGGTTAAGGCACTTGCCTCCAGTGCCTAAGTCCCCTGGTTCAATTCCCCAGGACCCACATATGCCAGACCCACAAGGTGGTGGCCCTGGTTCTCTCTCTCTCTTTCTCTCTCTCTCTCTTTCTCTCTCTCTCTCTCTCTCTTTCTCTTGAAAAATCTGCTTGAAAAATGAATAAAATATTTTTTAAAAAAGACTTTAAACAACCATACCATCATTGGATGAAGTCTGGTTTAAAAATGAGTGATTCTATATAGTTCATTTCAATTTTCAATCTAAGGAAATTCCCTCAGCAGACAAGAAAGTTGTCTCATTTATCTATGTAAAGTTAATAAAGGGGAAGGTAAAAAATCTAAACACTTCTCCGTCAAATGTGTAGCTCTTCCCACCCCATTCCCCTTAAAGACATCCATTCATGCTTGAATTGTTCATACTTCCTGATGAGAGATAGAATTTCAGCAATTAGACTGAATAGCCATAGCTTTATACAACCCATGAGCCATACAAATAGAAGCCAAAGAAAGAGGCAGATAAAGATGATCACCAGAATACAGCTCTATGTAGAAAAGACACATCAACACTGAAAATGTGGAGCCTGCGCTGGGTGTTTCTACCAAACTACTTTTCTGAAAGACTAGATTAAAAAAGAACCTTCCCCAGCTCAAAGCTGATCGCCTCACCTTGAAAGTGAAGCACCAAGGTCATTGCGGGTCTAACTAAAGACCAGAGAGTGGTTCATTGTTTTTCTATTCTTAGATTCACTTTCAGAAAATTTGTTAAGTGGAGGGTGCCCATGAAAGGCCTGGCAAGGGTCCTTTTTAAGAAGATAAATGCCTATCTTAAAAAACTTTGTTGGATAATGAATAATTATTAACTGAATTGAAGGAGGAGGAGGAAGAGGAATAGGCACACCAGGGTCTCCTGCAAACAAACTCCAGATGCATGTTACCACTTTGTCCATGGGTTCCGAGGAATTAAACCCAGGCCACAGGCTTTTCAAGCAAGTGCCTTAAACTGCTGAGCCATCTTCCTATCCCCTGTGCAGGCTAAATGCTAAATTCACTCAACTAGAGTGGATTGGAGATATGCATCAGACACTGCAATGGACTGTGTAATTTGATAAGAACCCTGAAAACTGGAGCATTTAATCTAAAGATAGTTGTAGAAGGCAGAAGTAGATGGTGTCATTTGGCGTATAGTAAAGTCCTAGAAAACAGACAGCAAGTGAGTTGAGGAGAGAATCGGGAAAATGTAAGGCTGCCATTGGAAGAGAAAGAATGAAGACTGGCCTCCAGAACAGGAAGGATCACTGGTAAGTGTCACCAAGAGAGAAAATCAGGAAGGGTTTTTAGAATCAAATGGCAATTGGCAAGTTTCATTAGCATGTTCTCAGCTGAGGAGAAGCCACCAAGAAGTTTCAGGAAATAAGGAAGATAGCATTATTCGTGCACACGCACATGCCGGCACCTATGGGGAAATCCACTCTGACTCCAGATTGCTGGAGACAAAGCCAACGCACAGTAACTGATTCAGTGCATCTCTGCTCCAAGCACTTCTCTTTAAGTGAGTGAGGCAAGGTTAGAGGTTACATTATAGCTAAGTAAAATTTTATGTTTCTCCAAGTTTCTGGTAATTTTTCTAAGCTTCATCTAAAATGACATTGTAAACGATAGATGAGTAGTGGTCTGGGGACCAAATTGCTGATATTCACAACATTCTAGGTCAGAGTTCTAGCTACCCTGCCATAAACCAACTAGCATCCCCTATGTCTTAGTCTCTTGATCTGTGAATGGACATGTTTGATAATCATGCTTCTCCAATACGGCTGTGTTTTTTGTAGGTTACGTGGCATAATACATAGGGAGCACTTTGTTTATTGATGCACACAACTTGAAAAGAAAAGCACACCAGGATGCATGTTGAAGTGACCCAGCCAAGGTTCCCATGAAGCTGCGAATGTTAGCTCTTCCCTGATTTCAACACATGGAGCTAGCAGATGACTCAGCAGAATAATAACTAATCCCCAGGGAGCGGCCCTTGCCACAAACTCCTCCATCGCTTCACACCCCAGAGCGTATAAAACAGATGTTGCATCTGAGGGCCAATCACCCCCGTTTCAGAAGGGCATCGGAGGAGGAGCTCAGTGGACAGGGTGAGGTAAGAGGTCTTCAGTGTCACTGGAAGCTCCGGCCGTGTAGCTCTTCTTGGGCTTAGATGCGTGCATATTAATGCATAGTATATATCATACGTACATATTATGTATTAACTGTCACAACTGAGATGATTGAGACTAACACTTGCTGGAATTTTTAAACAGTAATTAGACAATCGTTTTGAATATTTCTGTTTGTAAAACTGGACCTTAAGTTATCATTTGGCTATAGTAAGGCATGTGAGCAGAGTGGCCATAAGTGAATCTTGGCAGGTGTGGGGTACAGCAGGTTACAGACAGAGGCTTTTAGAGCCTCAAGTTCATTACTTTGCATTTTATGAACCTCGGGGCAGCAAAGAGGGAACACATATACAGGAAGCCTCTAAGGATTAGCAATTTCTAATTTATGTGTAACTTCCCTGTTTCATCCTAAAAATGTATGTCATATTTATATCCCACTTCGTCTTGAGCTAAAGATGAAGTCAGGAGTGCTGGAGAGGCGCTAGAGCGAGGCTGGGGGAGCGAGGAAACGGGAAGGATGGGAGGAGGAGGGTCTTGGCAGGCACGTGAAGAAGCAGATGACAGGGCTGAAAAGGACATGGAGGTGCAAAAGCACGGGCTGGGAAATCATTCAGAACTAATGACAGCGGGAAGCAGCACCATCGAAACCTTCCTCCTGGTCAGCTAAGACAGAACTCTGAATCAAGGGGAACTGTCTTGGCAAAAGGGCCCTGTAAGGTTGGGGGAGGGAGAGACTAAACCCAAAAACCACAGGATCTCGCTAGTGAATCTGGTGCCAGAGCCGGGCCTCCTCCTACAAAGAGCTATTGCCAGGATAGTTGTAAAATTGCAAATCGCCCTTCATTTGATGCAAGGAACTTTCTCTATGAGCACGTTGAAGGCCTAACTTTGCAATGGCTGCCCAAGGCCACAGAGCATGCGTTAGGAGTGCGTCCTCTCCTGTGATTTGTCCTGTCATCTCGTCTTTTCTGACTTGCAGGCTCGCTGGAGGACAAGATGAGAACTCTCCTTCTGCTCACTGCCATCTTGGTGGCAACCAAGGCTTTCCCGGTAAGGGCTCCGGCTCTATTCTAGAGCATGGATGTACTCGCTGTTCTCATCTTAATGTGGGTTTTTTTCTTTCCATGCACTGTACTTTATAAGATATCGAAAACCTGACTCTTGGGATTTAGCTCAGAAAACGTTATTGGTCATAAACTCTTTATGAATTATTTGATTCCATCTAGCTTTGCACGGTAGCATAGTCGAGAGCCATCCACAGATGTCTCGTAAGGAACAAAGCATGACTCGATGGAGGAGCACTCTTCCAGCATGTGAGAGGCCCAGAGGTTGCCCTGGGTAACACAAAAACCAACAAAATTTAAATTCTTGTCAATATTTTTTTAAAAGAGTTGTTTTGATGTTTTCTGGACAACCACTTCCATACTTCTGACTGGTTCTGTGAAACACTATTGGGCAGGAGTAGAATTACTTCCCTCGTGCATATGTACATGCTTCTGCATGGGTTTTCATTGGTACAAATTAAATTAATTCCACTGTTTGATCTTAGGTCTCTCAAGACCAGGAACGAGAAAAACGAAGTGTAAGTTACTTCCCTCTTTGTAAATGATCATTCTGTGTGAAATATCCATAAAACTATAGATAAAGACATATTCCAAACCTCTCAGACTCTGCAAAAACTCTTAAAGACTACAGAAAATTGGCACGAGACAGAGGTTTAGAATTTTTGTGGGGTGGCTGGGGAGAATGCCTGACATCAGTGTAAGTTGGTAGATTGATCACCGTGTGTGTAGAGGGAATCTCACTAATGGCCATACACAGACGGAGATGTGAGTCACTCTTTGACGATTGGATTGCAATATTTTATCAGTTGTCTATCCTAAGAGGCTCCTAACTTCTCATGCTTCCGTGTACCTTAGCTCTACCAAGCCCGCTCCAGAGAAGACAGGAAAAGGGGTAAAGAGATCTATGTTAGTTAGGTTTCTGTTGCTGTAACACAACCCTGAGGAAAATCAACTTTGATGGAGGAAAATTTTGTTTTGAGTCAGTTTTAGATGTTTGGTCCACAATTAGTTGGTCCCATCATGATGGAAGCATGTAGTCAGGAAGGCCAGGTACCCAGAGAAGACTAGCAGTTTCACCATGTTCTTTAAGGGCACACCCACAGTGACCTGAAACCTCTGAAAGCTTCCCACTAACTCCCAACGGCATCAAACTAAGGTCATGGGCACTTGGAGAACATTCTAGACCAGCTTTGATGATCTGACCAGATGCAAATTCACTGAAGGGTTATTTTAGCCTAAACAGATAAGTAAAAATGTTTGAGAATAAGATAGTAAAATCTGAAGATCTTCTTTAGAATTACTTTTATATTTGCAGAAATTCTATTAAGTAAAAAATCAAAATTATCAAGAGAGTGTTGATTGAGTACAGAAGTTATTGGAGATGGGAACAGATGGGTGAGGAGGGGACAGAAAGGGATGGTTGTGAACGCACAGGTGAGCAAAGGCCTTGTATGAAGGCACCTTCACCTCTCATCTTGGTCTCATAGTTTTAGAAATGGTTATTGGAGATTTTTACTTTGAATACTTCAATATTAAGAAATATGGTGATCTCTAAATAATTTTCAAGACTGAAGTAAATGAATCCAGTCTCTATTAATACCATACATACAAAATTTAAATGATTTTTAGACTTTTACCCTACCTTCTTAACAAATGGAGAGACGTGTGTTAAGTAGGTATATAAAGGGTAAAGCAAACTTTCTTTTTCTCAACAGGCCAGTGATAGTGATGAAATATCCTCCCGATTTTTTGTTCCCCCATATGGATACCCATATGGCCCATATGCACCATTCCTAAATCAAGGCTTTCCATGGCTCAGATATTATTTTTATCCTCTGCCCATACCTGTGCCTCCTGCTGCCACCCCCCCTCCTATGGGCAAGTAAAAAAGAGAGAACAGTGGCATGCTTTAAGATGAAATGAGGGGTAAGTATGCATAGTAAAATAATTTTGTCGATATTATTTATTGTTTGTGGATTAGACTGAATCGTTCCATGAAAATAAATGTCACTCTGCTCCCAGACCCATTAAGTCCGGATCTGTTTAGGTATTTTCCTCTGGTAGAAACTGCTGGTGTAAGCATGCAGAGGTATAAAATGTGTTCCTCCATCACCCACCAGCACAGCAGTTTAAGTTCCTTATTTGCTGTGACATAAAAGAAACATGTTCTCTCATATTAATATTGTATAAAGTATCTTTAAATTTTCTATCAATATCACTGATTGTGTTTTGAGATTAATTAGATGACCAAGAGGAGCAAAATGTTAATCCAAGTGGAGATCACAATAGATAAACATCTGAAACCTAAACTTCATCCCATTCCTTAGAAAACCATGTGATTTCTCTAAGTGCTGAAACCTGCCTTCTGAGTGTAAATGAAAATGAACCGCCTGTAGCAGACCCCTCTCATCTCAACAGATCCAAAACAATGTGTGCAGTCTGTCAGATACTGGATGCACTTGGAAAGTGCCGGTATACTACAGATAAATCAGGACCCGTAGGATTGCTTTAGGAAACGGAAATTTTTCAGCTGGAAACGTCTCTGCCTTTGCTTCCATGAGAGGAAAGCTTTCCAACCTTGAGTTGTGTACACCCCATCCCATGAACCAGTACAGCAAGCAAACTGAGGAGGGCCCCCAGAGGGTTGGGGACAGGGAGGAGGGAAATGGGGATACCACCACAAGACTTGTTCATACAATGTATCTAATTATTTTTTTGTATCTAATTATTAATAATGAGTAAGTTAAAATGCAAAAATCTTACATCCCGAGGGGATGCCCCATTTGGATTAATACTCACATGCCTGTCATTTATTTCAGGTAACTGTAAAACTGAATGTGATCCACTGCTTTGAAGAACCTATGTTCCTGTTAAGACAGAAAAATAAATAAAATTACAGAAGCACATACTGTTGTCTAGACCATGTCTTTAGGAATCTTTAGTCGATATAAAAGGAACTATTTGGATGTTTTAATTTCCATTTATTACATGTAGTGATGAAACATAAAGGCTAATATTTTAATTATGCACTTCTCGATCAGTGGACACTCAAGAGTAAACATGTGGAGTGCAGGTGATGAAATAAACAGCCTTGGGAGATCAAGGTCATATAGAGGCAATGAGTGTGTTTAGGGCAGGGGTTTACTTACTTTGATTAAACTATATTTGAATAACTAAGTGTGCACCTTGTATTTAGCAGAATCAATACTCTGCTTGCTTCTTTGGGAAAAGATATAAGCAACAGTGTACTGTCTCTATTCAAGAAGCTCAGAGGTGATAGACACCCTTAAGCCTTTATATCATTCTTGTGAGTTACCAAGATATTTTCCAAGTCATGACATCACACAAGCTGTGAAGTGACCAAGTTCATAGCTGTAGAAACTGAATCTAATACAAGTCCTGTGGACCGTGTATATCTTAGCTGTAGACATCACAGAAGCATGCACAGCCAATCGTCTCTGCCTGGACTTCAGCAGCTTATGTGCTGAGATAAATTCGGAACTCAGGACTCCCAGAATTCTGAGTCAGTGTCAGAAACCATGTAGGTCTTTCTCTTTTCACTTTATTTCAGAGCCCACCTCCACCCCCATCACCTTCCAAATCATAAATGAGCTTCATTTCTGATATGCGTACTTTCCATGGAAGGCTCCTAATATTGTCTGCCACATAAAGTCTTCCAAGGCTTCCCCTCTCAGTACTAAGCTTCTTTTCAAAACCCTTTACCATAACCCCAGACTCTCACACTCCCCCACTACTGACTCTCCAGGCATCCCAATGCCTGTAACCAGCCTTCTTGCCACACAGCTCTACCCCTGCTCATGGCGATTTCTCCTAGGAAGTGTGCTGCCCTCAGTTTCACTGTGAAGAGCCTATTGGTGTTTTAAAAATTAAGGCAATGTTAGGGGGAGGAGAAATGGGAAGGAAAGGGGGTTAGTTAGGAAAGAGGATGAGAATCAACTAAAATAAACTGTATTTGAAAGTGCCTGAAAGAATGATACCTAAACCTCTCTGTACCAACTAAAAGTATAAAATGAAATAAGATCAGGTCAAATGTTAGAAACTTCATGAGAAGCTCTCCAAACTTTCCAGGTAGAACAAGCATACACTTTGATTTCTCCCTTAATATTTTCTTTCACTCCTTTAAAATATTTAGTTACTGATTTGCACATCACGCATGAGCAAATGCATGTAGGGTAGGAGAGCACACCAGGGTCTCTTGCCACTGTACACGAACACTTATCGGGCTCTCAGTAGGTGGCTGAGAATTGGACACAGGCCAGCAGGCTTTCAAGCTAACACCATTAACAACTGAGCCATCTCCCCAGTCCGTTATTCTTATTCACTAACTACTTAGCCATCTCCCAGTCCCTTATCTCTACACTTGATAAAGCTTTTGAGCTTTACATCCTAGAAAACTTGCATCCACTTCTCCTATGTAAGATCCTGGAGTACGCATACCCACAAGATAACATCCCATCTCCTATGTGAGCTCGTGGAGTATACATACCCACAATACTTTCAGCATTTAGCAGAACTGAGGCACTCAGAGATAGTACTCAGCTTGATGGAATATATCAATAAGAATATGCCTACTTTTCAAAAGAAAATCTTTATATCTGACATATATCAATATGAAAGGTACTTCTTACAAGTAATGATTCGTATCTTAATATTAATTTTTAAATGTTACAGTTCTCTTCTACTCAATTACAGTGTAAACACAGTTGAGTGGGTGGTTTCCTGGTTAACCATACTCTGCCATGGAAACTGTAGTATACATGAAATGTCAGATCATAAATGAAATTCTTTTAGGAAAACAATGAAAGCATCATAAAATAAACATCCATATGTATTATGAAATCAGTTTCTAGAAGTTTTCAGTTTATTGACTATCGTTCTTTTAGATAAAGAGGAAGTTCACATAGCAAAACTTCATGAACTTTACACAGGAACAACCTGTCCTGATTGCCACTTCTGAGAAGTCTCGGGATGAGTACTTGAAGAGCAAAGCCCTAGGGAAGGAAAGGGTGGTGGGAAAATAAACTGTTCTGCAATATAAGACATAACTCATGCACCACACTCCTCCTTGGACAATAAGCCTTTCACTGTGTCACAATGGCACCCTTTGTCTCTATAGTTAATTATCAGGAAATTAGAAAAGTTCTCTTTGAACCAAGATTATTTCCTCCACTGCAAGGTCAAATCATTCATAGGGAAGACCCTGGGCTCCAATACTGGAGACCCTGATCCCGTCCCTGCATAGGAAGACCCTGGGCTCCAATGCTGGAGAGCCTGACCCCATCCCTGCATAGGAAGACCCTGGGCTCCAATGCTGGAGACCCTGACCCTGTCCCTGCATAGGAAGACCCTGGGCTCCAATGCTGGAGACCCTGACCCCGTCCCTGCATAGGAAGACCCTGGGCTCCAATGCTGGAGACCCTGACCCCGTCCCTGCATAGGAAGACCCTGGGCTCCAATGCTGGAGACCCTGACCCCATCCCTGCATAGGAAGACCCTGGGCTCCAATGCTGGAGACCCTGATCCCATCCCTGCATAGGAAGACCCTGAGCTCCAATGCTGGAGACCCTGATCCCATCCCTGCATAGGAAGACCCTGGGCTCCAATGCTGGAGACCCTGATCCCGTCCCTGCATAGGAAGACCCTGGGCTCCAATACTGACACCATCCTGCATAAACTGGCTCAAAACCAAGGGCAGCTGAATGAGCTACTTGATGTGACCTGGGGAGGAAACCTGCTGTCCCTCTGGACATTTTCAGGGATTACAGGTTCCTCAAACATTTGAATAATGATTCCTTGTTATTAAAGTCAGTGATCCCAGTTAAAACCTTGGGAGGGACAGCAAGAAAATCAAATAATCCTTTACATAATGTGGGTAATTTGATAGCAACCATTTCCCAACCAGACTGCTGGCGCGTTGGAGGTCATCGTAGGGCTAGAGAAAGGTCAGCATGGAGCGGACAGCCCAGAGTTGCAGGCGATCCTAACTCTCGGGACCAAACACCAACGCACTGCTCTGAACTATGACAGGGCTGTGAAGGCTTGCAAGCGCCTGTTTCCTCTGCTCTTCAAAGCTGTGAAACATTTCCTGAACTCTCAGCTGCACAAGCTTTTATTTTACTCACATCAAAGTAGCAAGCGTGTTTTACTAAAAATCAAGCATGCTGCCAGTCAATCTGAGCAACAGCTTTCATCAACTTCTTTCATCTTGGGTAGGTTTGGTTATTGAGTTGGTAGGAAGCACATTTTGGGGACAGTGCTTGAGTGATTCCAAACTCATCCATCAGCATTAGACGGCAGAAGACAACGGAGTTCTGCTTGACAGGCTGTTGGGAAACTCTTGCCAACTCAATAACCAAACCTTCCCAAGATGAAAGAAGTTCACTCCAAAAAATATTCATCCTTGCAATGTGTCTTTTGTAAATTTGAAGTATACATATATAATAACATCTAAAGACGTCAATTTAAAAAGTCATTTGCTCAAGTCTTTCACACTGAATGACCATAGAACATCTAAAACTGTTATCCCTGACCTATGAAATGTAACCATCTAGGTCCCAATGGGAAGAAAAACACAAATTACACGGTTTTATCAGCTCTCTCAGCAAACAACCACATATTTCCCTTATAACCTTCTCATTTCATTCATATATTCATTGAAAAACTAAATGGAGCCATCCTAAAGCACCAATAGTTACTGATTCCAAGATCATGATCCAGAATTTGCAAATGCTTAAACTGCATGAATAAAATATTTACACATGACATGTGCATATCAGTTGTAAACATTGAGCATTTCTGAATTACTTTTAATACCTAATACAACAATACAACGGAGGCACTATGTCAACAGCTGTGAAGTGTCACAGTGTCATATTATGGATAATTCTAAGGGGAAGCATCTTTAGACGGTCAGTGCAAATACAACTACCATAAGCCTAATTGCATAGGGCATAAAGAGTGTGTGAGGGGAGAGAAACTGTGAAGCTGTGAATGGTGGAAGGCTACCACAGGGTTTGCCCACACGTCTCTTCACTCGTGGGTACTCAGCTGTGTGCCAAGCAGGTAACAAATTAAGTGTTGCTTATTCGAACTTTCTCAGGTCAACCAGGGGAACAGTGTTCATTGTTTCTGAGGCAGCGTCTCACTCTAGCCCAGAATAACCTGGAATTCACACTGCATAAATGCTATGTGGATGATTATTAGCAATGCAGATTCCAAGGATATTCTTGCTCTGAAAAATTCAGATTCATGGTGAGGTAGGAATTCACACCTAAAACAAGCCTGATAATCATTTGCTCAACAAATAATTGAGTGTCTCCTGTGTAATAATTTATTTTTAGACTTAGAGCTTGTTTTCTAGTGGAAAAAGACAAAACAGTAAGAAACACATATGATTTAAAGGTTGTATTTTGATATGTCATAAAGAGTATAAAATTCAAACTAAAACTGAATTTTATTCAGAAATATGCCAAGGAGAGGAACTCTGCTGATGAAAGGGACACTGATGACATACAGGCCACAGGAAGGACATACTAGGAGTGTGAACAGAAGTAGAAAGGTCCTGAACAGAGGTTATCACATCCAAAATACAGTGAGAGAAAAAGAGGTACAAGATAACTAAAAGTGACCAAGAAAAAACACATAGAAACTTACAGGCACTGATAAGGAATTTGAAATGTAATTCCCGGTGCCACGGAAGCTATTAAAAAGATTTTAAGCAAGAAAATTATCATTGAAAAATGTTCAAAATAACTTTTATAAATTGTGAAGAATGGCTGCAAGAGCATCAGAGTGTATGTACAGCGATTGGGGAGAACAAAGGTGATATTGGAAAATAATGTATTCTAAAGCACATTGCTAAAATCAAGCTTATGGTTCTTCTAAAAGATGGCTGAGAGAAAGACATGAAAGCTGACCCACAAGGTTTTCCCTTGAAACTGAGCAGAAGAGAGGGCAGAAAGATTATAAGAGCCATGGTGGGAGAGACTACCCAAAGACATTGCCCCCCTCAGTTACAATACATGGAGAGGCAACCTAGCTGCCTCCTGTGCTACCCATAACCCCTTACCACATGGATCGAGGAGGATACCCAGGGGATTGGAGACAGGGGGAGGGAAATAGGAATACCAACATAATATTTGCTCATACAATGTAATTTTGGACAATAAAGATTTTTTTAAAAAAGGTTTTCTCTTGAGCCATTGGGATCCTAGAGCACGAAGGGACGGGCAGAGTCGAGACCAGAACCCTTGTCTAGAAAAGCAGTGTGCTTGGAGCCTGCTCTTCTCTGCTCCTGGTGAGCTTGGGGCATCTACTTCACTTCCAATGGAGCTGTGAAGATAGCAGCCGGGTCTTGGAACTGGAGGGTCAAGGACATCACCGCATGGTGACAGTGTTTGAGGCAGCAGGAGTGGAGAAAGTCAACCACAAATGATCCAACAGACAGAAATGACAGAGGGACCAAGAACTCACCAAGTCTTCTTGTTTAAAAAAAAAAAACCATGAAAATAGGAAAACATTAGAGCAAGAAGCCCTAACCACAATGTGGGAAGACTTACTAGGAGGTCCTGCTGGCCCTCTTCCCACGTACAAGGACGTTTCAGATGCAAGCTTTGTGTCCAGAAAGAACATAGCACATGACCAGGGATGGTGAATTTGTTTCATGTGAAACATCTCTGAGTTTTGGGCCCTTATTCAGGACTAGCTCCCTTTTCTTGAAGACTTGAGGATGGGAATTCAGGTCTCTCTTTGGCTTCCTTTGATGAACACTAGACCCGAAGGAGAGCAACCCTCTAGAGTTAACCTCTATCAACTGGAAACTCTCCCAGCTCTCCTAGATGGCTGTACGTGAAGAATCTCCAAGACCATGAAGCACACGCTGAGAGATGAGCTTCACAAAGGCAGAAACGACTGTCTTCTTTGGCAACTTCATACTCCTAGTACCTGAAACATGACCCAAAATAACTCATGTGGCTCAAGGAATAATGTGCAGGTCTGCAAAGTCCTTCCAGTGGCCAGATTAGAATCTAAAATGGATGGTTAATTCTACTGCAGAAATAACTTTCTGGAGTGAAGTATTTTCAGCATTTTCCGTGTGTTCTTAAAACATATTTTCCTGCTAAAACAATATTTTTTTAAATGTCGGAGACTCTGGTATTTGTGTAATAATTAAACACTCAACAGAAAATCAGTATTATTTCCAAATCAATGGCTGAGAAATGATCATGGAATAAAACAATTTGAGGATTGACCAGGCTATAGCCCTCCACTTGACCCTTGACAGCAAAAAGGAAAACGGGTTATGTACGGGCGAGCTGGAATGACTGCATTGGCACTTGTGTGAGCCACTTTGAAACTCGGCCATCTCTCCTCGAACAACAGAAACCAATATGCTGAGAAACAAGGTCTCAGTTTCCTGGGTGGAAACCACATAGGCATTCTAAGATTCAGAACAATGTTCCGACTTTCTGAGACATGTGATTTTTCCAAGAAGCAGACAGGAACACAGAACTATGCACAATGTCCATATTATTTCTTGCTTCTCTTCCGGAAGTTCTGCAGTGAGTCTTGTGAGCAATTCCATTCAACAGTGTTTCCAGGACCAAAGTGAAGTCTGTTAACATCGCTCTCAGAAAAACATGAGCAATGTAAGACATTTTTTTTCCTGAATTGTCCAGGCAAAAGGATTTGTTTAGCTTCTTTTACCAAAATATTAACCACATTGATGGTTGTATGATCTGTCCTCTAAATCAGAAATGAGCTGTCTTTGAAATATAATAATTACTCCCAACTCAATAATCTAGTATTTTCCATCCAAAACGGCAAACCTCCATTATTGAAACTCATAAATCTACTAAAGAGCAGTTCGTTCGTGTGAGGTTAACCCATCTGTCCACATGTATTCAGTGCTGTGTCACGGCAGTAATGAGGAAGAGACGCCCTGGTTAAAATGCAGAGGGTCCCCACTGATTAAAATGTCCCTACATGAATTCAACTGATACAAAGGGACTCTTGGGCATGTAAAAGATAGTCTATTATTTAACCTTTGAAAATAAATATAATTCTGGAACAAAAACAACCATCCATAGACCATACTAGACCTAGTCACTTGAAATTCAGCTTCTTGAACTAAAAGAAATTTCAAATGTGAAGGAATTGTAGCTATTTTGAATATTGAATTAAATTCAATTGGGTAAAATTAGTGAGTTAATAATATAGCTAGTATTTTTAGATTCTCCTATACTTTCAGAAGCACAAATGATTCTTTAAAAACATATGTGTAGTTTTCCTCTGTCTTCATGACCAGTTTCTCCCCCTCTGTAGGATATTAGCTAAGTTTGACCCAGCAATGACCCTGCTGACGTCAGAGCTTTCCTTTTTGTCATCCTCTTATTGGGTAAAAGTGGGAAGGAAATAGAATGTGACCCTATAATTAGTCTCGGTTATTTATCTTGGGTCTTCCCAACAGCTAAGAGGCCAAGAAAGACCTGCTGCCGGGAAAGACCTGACGGACAGCCCAGTGAAGGTAACGGTCCCAGCTCCCCAGATCCAGTCCCTCCAAGACACTGACCTGGGAGAATGGACATGCCAGGGCTGCCAGACACCTCAAACAAACTCCAGATACATATGCTACTTTGTGAATCTGGCTCTATGAGGGTACTGGGGAATGGAACCCAGGTCATCAGCTTTGCAGGCTAAGCCCTTAATCGCTGAACCATCACTCCAGGCCTCTCTCTACCTTTTAAACTAAGCCTTCCTTCCAATGTGCTTTCCCTTCTCATACAATACTTCAATCCAAATCCCCATGGGTTCTCTCGAGGCTTTTTTCTCTATTTGAAATGTTTCTCTTTCTCCCTGTTAAACTCAGCCAAGCAAATTTCACTAGTATGTCATTTCCAACACAAAGATTTGATTTGCTGAAATCTTAAGTAAAGATTTCCCTTGATTAAAAAAAAAAAGTAAGAACAACTACCTTGTAGCATTCTCCACTCTTCTTTTATGGGGATTTGAGTAATTTGCAGTTCTGCCATCCATGAAGTCGAAGCCTTTTGTTGGCAGGAGCTGGATCCGATTCACCTCTATAATCCCAGAGAACTGGGCAGAATGCTTCCATTCCTAGTGAATTCATATGAGATGGAAAGATGATTACATTTCAGTGATACTTGCATTGGTAGTCAGAAATTAAATTCAAGAAGTTTATTCCAAGTTTGGTGTTTCTCACACCTTTCATAGACACATTGGCTTTTGGGAGCTGGAGAGATTGGCTCAGTGGCTAAAGGTGCTTGCTTGCAAAGCCTGACAGCCTGGGTTCGATTCCCCAGTACTCACATAAAGCCAGATGCACAAAGTGGTGCATGTGTCTAGACTTCCTTTGTAGTGGCAATAGACCCTAGCATAACCATCTATTCATTTTCTCTCTCTCTCTCTCTCTCTCTCTCTCTCTCTCTCTCTCTCTCTCTCTCTCTCTCCCTCTCTTCTTGCTAATAAATATTTATTTTTAAAAAGACACACTGGCTTTGTTTTTAGAAGCAAAATAACTATTCCATACAATCCACTTATAAATGTTAGCAATATATTCTTTTAAGTTTTTATATTTATTTTTAGGTGCAACGATGAGGAACTTTCTGCTACTTGTGAATATCCTGGCACTAACCTTGCCTTTTTTGGTGAGCTGATTTCATTTAACCACTTATATTAAGATATTAAAACTCTTACTTAAGGGTTCTAGTTATGGAATTTTCAAAATACAGTTTTGCTTCATAGAATAAAAGATCTTCATGATAGTTTCCTTGTATTTGTTTCTATTAAAAGTCTTCTAAGTAATCATTCGGTTATGAGAAGTAAAAAAAATTCATGATTCATCATGGATGAAAAGCTTCCCTGATTCCTATTCCATAGAAAAATATAAACTGGAGAAAATATGAAAAATATGTCAAATTATAAAATACTGTAAAGATAATTTATAAGGAATAAATGTAAAATTCACAGTCCAGGAGCAGATAAAAATGCCAGGAGTGTGTCGCTGTTAAACCTCCAGCCTCTACTCCTGCATTTGATGAAGCTTCACCCTCCAGCCTGGTGTGTGGTCTTGAGACTGGATCTCGCAGAGCCCAGACTGACCTCAAACTCACTATGTAGTGGAGATTGTCCTTGAACTTCTGGTCCTCTTTGTACCACCTCCAGCTTATGCAGTGCTGGGGACTGAACCCAGGGCTTCCTGCATGCCAGCAAGCACTCTACCGACTGAGGCACATCCCAGCCCTTGGAAATTCTTTGGACTGACTGGATATTTATCTCTCCTAGACTTCAGGCTCTTTAGGGACTAGGGCCTTAAAAGACCTTAATGAATTTATTTATTTCTCATTATTTCTTCTCTGTACCTCCTTAGGCTGCGCAGATGCAAAGCCAGGACCCGGCAGTAAGTTTGTGCTAATTTTCTCTATTAGCTACATGAGCTCCAAAATATATTACGGCTGGGGGTGTGGTGGTGCACGCCTTTAATCCCAGCACTTGGGAGGCAGAGGTAGGAGGATCGCTGTGAGTTCGAGACTCCATAGTGAGGTCAAGTCAGCCTGGGCTAGAGAGAGAGAGACCCTACCTTGAAAAAAAACAAAAAAAAACAAAATATAATATTATGCAAAGGTCAGTCCTATTAAAATGTATCCTGTCTGAAAACTAAGTATTTGATCTTTCAACCAGTCTCAAAGACCCTCACATGCAGGCCTCCGAATTCTATTTATTGTCATAAAGTGAAGGAGTCACTCCTTCCCTGGACAGCTGTCCATAAACTGCCCAAGGCTGGCAGGCACTGTCTTGAATCACATGCTGTGTTATAAAGGTAGACCAAGAAAAAGGTTCTGTTTCTCTTAATTGCTTTTTACTTGGTTTTTTTTTTTTAATTCCAATGTTGGCTATTATTGTGTTTTATTTTCATGTTCACTCAGAAGTTTCAAGAACCATCCTGGCCAATAGCATGAAAGGAGGAGGCAAGCAAGAGACTGGTGTTGCCTCTGGTCCATAAAGCTCTGGAGGGTAGAGGTCTTGCCTCATTTATCACTTAATTCAGACACAGTTTCAAGTCAGTATCTATTAAACGAGCCTAGCAGATAAAGTTTTACAGTTGAAATTACTCCTAAGAATTACTATAACTTTTATAACTTTTACTTCTATTTATTTGTTATTGTGTCTCATTGTGGCCACCTGTGAATGAAGAACTTGATTTTCTTAATAAAAGTTAAAGTTTAAATCATAAGAGGAGCTACACACTTCTACTCCATGGCCACTTCTTATTGAGTTACTTGAACCTGCTTTATGTCACCCTCTGGTTTCCATCTTCACAGATGCTTCCAGCCCCAAGGACTAGACCAACCAATTCTAAAGAAAAGTTAAACCTTACCCACTGCACCATTCAAACTATGTGTAGTCAAGATTACACCACTGAAAATAGTAACATGGCATCTTATGTAGCAGCTTCTCCATTCCTCCAAAATAAAAATGCTGAGTATAATATTCATGGTGCCTTTAGTACAAGATATATTTAAAAGCAAGCCAGAAAACAAAATCAAACAAAAAAAATTTATTTGCTTTATAATTAACTTATTTCTTATTCTTTAATACTCCTTAGGCTGCAGAAGCGCAATACCAGGAACAACAAGGCGTAAGTTAATTTTGATTCTTTCTCTCAAAGACATTAGCTTCAAAATATGGCATTCTGCAATAGGCATTGATTACTACCTAAAAACTCAGTGAATATTTGATCAACACAGAGTAATGTAGTAAGCTCTAACAAAATCAAAAGATCTCATGAACAACAGACAATATGGCTCCACCTCCATGCCCATCTGGAAGCATCTAGAATATTTCAAGTCACGTCAGCTTGTCCTCCAAATACCCAGCACTAGGGACAGGGAAACACTTGCTGTGTCTCTTGTCCACTCTTAAGACCTTGGTTGGGGAAAGCTTCTCTGACTCACCTTTGAACACCTCTCATACACTGTATTCATGACCCCTTCTGTTCCAGAGTAATTTTAAAGGAAGGCATTCAAATGTGATTCCTTTCATGAGAAATGCTTGCTTTGTTGATTCCTTTCTATTCACATGGAGAAAACTGAAAGATGTTTTAGTGTGCAGAACTGACAGAGAAGATGCAAATAGAAATAGTAGCCCTTACCGGATCTTCTGTGGAGAGTATTAAACTGAACGAACCAAATTCAAAGTCTGAATTCAGGAATCCTCCCACATCTGACTATTCTGAAACAATTAGTTTAGAGGAAATAAAGGTGCCATCTCTCAGGGAAATTGCTAGTTAAATAAAATCTGTGTACAATTATAAATGTGAGGTGAGAACACATCCAGGCATCTATGTGTGCTTGTCTGTGATACACTGAGGTTCTCTGAGATACTTCTGGGTGCTCTATCTGTAGTATTGACTGCTTACTTAGTGCTTTCTGTATAAGCCAAGCTCTGTAAATGTAATATCTAACATTTACTTAGTACTCTCCATATATCCCAAGCTCTGGTAAATGTACATTAGTAATTACCTTATTTGTTTGAAACAAATATTTCCACATTACTGAAAATGTTTCATGATATCAAAGATCATGAATTAAAAGGGATGTTGACATACCCATAGTCAGTAATTATACTGTAAAATATGACTGCCAGATCTTATACTTCCAATAATGCATTCCTCAACAGAAAATACTACATTATTTCAAAAAGTGCTCTCTTAAGATACCTCTGTATTTTGACATGCAATCATAGCTTTCTGAATAACTCACTCTTTCTGCAGTGCCGTGAAAAGGACGGGCAAGTGTTTGGTCAGAAGAGAGCCCTCCCCACCCCAGTTGCTTATGTGCTGAGTCGCAATGCTCATTATGAGCCCGGTTACTTCCAGTACATACCAGCTGTGGCAATGAGTTCCTACGTGCCTTACCAATACTACGTGAAGCGGCTGGTGCTTAGACCCCCTGTCCAGTTTTCCCAATGGCAGGTCATTCCAAACATCCCCCAGTCTGTTGGGGTGCCTCACCCTGCTGGGGTGCCTCACCCCTACACAGGCCCATCATTCTTCGCCATCCCTACGAGTGAAAATCAGGATAAGAACGCCATCCCCATAGCCAACGCCGCTGTTGCTGTTGAACCCACACCAGTTCCCGCCCTTGAACCCGTGGTGAGCACTGTGGTCAGTCCCCAAGCTTCCACAGTGGTCGCCGCTGCTGATGAGACCATCACAGTCCCAGCCACTTCACCTGTAGTGGAAAAACACTAAGGAACCTTCACAGAAGAAAGCAGGTAAGTAAGCAAAAGATGCAATGAACAATCCAGGCAACAAGCATAGATTTTGCCATACAGCACAAGTTCTAAAGCAATACGCATAGACATACTGCATTATGGGAATAGGCAAAATAGGCTAACTGTAATTTTAATTTAGAATAAATATAGTATTGGTAAATTTGACTATTTCAATAAGAAATGAAAACAATCTATACAAAAATGAAGAAAATTTGGAGATTTATTACCAAATTATCTTCTCCTGACACACTGAATATATTTGGGTGTATTTCATCTCTACTCAACACTAGTTGCTCCTATAAAAGCAAGTAAAAGACAGTGTCTTTGTTAATTGTCAGGTAAACTCTATCATCCGGTAGCTCACTGTATCTCTGTCATCTGGCAGCTCTCTGAATGCTATTTTTAAGAATTTAAATGTAAACATTTAGTTTGATAGAGTCATTGGCTAGAGACTAAAAAGAACTATGGAAGCTAAATGAAAACTAAAGAGAGAGAATGAGAGAGAGAGAGAGAGAGAGAGAGAGAGAGCTGGTGGCATACTATGAACTAAACTCTTGACTGTGGTTTTACAGGCCCTGCTGAGACCTCATCACCACTCAGAGTTCCGTCAGTCATTTGTCTTCCTCGAGGGAAAGTATATTCTCACAGCTCCTGCTCCTCTTCTCCCTTACGTTTTACACTCATGACACACTTGCATTGTTGATCCTTGCACAATAAAGAATGGAACGCACCCGGATGTCTCATGGTATGTCTGTGCAGCTCTTGGGGGGGGGGTCCCACTGGTACCTTGATATCACAAGGAAAAGTGAGCGTGAACGTTAGTACTTGGCTCACCTATAGACAGAAACCACAGTGTCACCAGGCTGTCAGAGTGGACCATGCTCTCACACAGACAGAAGCTACCTCTTACGAATGATGGTAAAGGATTTACACTGACAAAATGGAGTCTGGCAAGATTGCTCACTGGTTAAAGATGCTTGTTTGCAAAGCCTGCCAGCCAGAGTTTGATTCCCCAGCCATCCACAATAAGCTGTATACAAACTGGCACAAGCATTGGGTATTTGTTTGCAGTGGCAAGAGGCCCTGGCACAAAACAGACACACACACACACACACACACACACACACACACACACACCTACAAATAAGTGAAAAGATAATTGAAATAAAATAATAAATTAAAATAAACAAGTTTCCAAAGTCTCTCAGACCAGAGCGCAGCTGAGCCCTAGTGCTCAAATCAGAGGACCACAAGTGGCTCTTGGGAGCACTAAGTGTAAGTGTTCAAATAAAGTCTAGCTCTAGAACATTCTCAGGAGCAAACTCTGGGCACAGGCATACTGTAGATGACAACGACAAACACAGATTTGTTTCAAAATTACAGCACTTCATGAGACTCTAGACAATCATATCCAGTTTCCTCCAGGCTGGAAGTCACAAGATATACCCAAAACACAAGGCGCCCAAATGCACACTCACATACACACACAACACAGTAGATCAGGACTCCTCAAGACTTAGGGCTCCTCAGTCTAAAAACATTTGATCAAGAGTGAGAGTCTAAGAATAGGACATAATTTTTCCATTAAATGTTGCAAGGAAAATTAGCAGGTCACTTATGTGATCAGTCCTCATTTAACACATCATGGGGGGGGGGGATTGATGAGCCAGTCTTTCCAAATTATTCCGGATTACCCTGCGACCCTGAAGCTCCAGGTTTCAACAGGGAGGTTGTGATTAGCAGTGACTTTGCCCTTCTAGCTGCTATCTCTCAGGGGCTGGCATCTGGGGGGCACAGTCCTGGCTGACATCATCTGCTACAACCACCAAATATATTCTTCATTCCTCTTAAAAACAGAGCAATATATAAAAGTGTAAGACTTACTTCATCAATTTCAAAACATCGCCTACTACGTGAAAAGTACTATAAAGACTGCTGTGGAGGTGGAAATAATATTTAATAATGATAATAAATCAGCCAACAGCCACATGGTGCATGCTATATGATAGTCGACTTTCTATGTGTGCTTACTGTGTTTCTGTGGTCATTCTTGCTGTCAGAAAAGAAAGAGAAATTAACTTTCCACAAGTAGCTCTATAATCTTGAGGACTGAGTAGTACGAGGTCATACTTTAAAGTTTACACTCCCTGAAAGCACATGCATAGTACATGTACAGACAAATAATTTTCACAAAACCACCAAGAAGTCACTATGGGGGAAAAATGGTGTCTTCACAAACTGTTCTGGGAAAACTGGATGTTCACGTGCAAAGGAATGAAATTTAACATATATCTCAAACCATACACAAAAATCAATCCAGAATGGATGACAGACAAACTAAGGCTTAGAACCTTAAAGTTCCTAGACGAACACACAGAGGTAAAAGTTCTGAAGATTGCCTTTGTGATAATGACTCTGGGTATTACTCCCAAGCTCTGGCTCAAACAACACCAAAAATACAACAAACTAAAACACATCTCCAGCAGCAAAGGGAAAAATTAATGTAAAGAGAGAGCCTAGAAATTAGAAGATATTCACAAATTATGTATCTGGTAAAAGAACTCACAAAACTCAAAGCAAAAAAACTTCACCTGCTTTTAATAGGAAAGTGATATAAAAACACATTTCTCCACAGACATAAAAGTGATCAACAAACATGTAAGAGACGCTGCACACACACACTGACCGTCATGGAAGTGCAGACCCAGGCCTCGGGGAAGCATGGCCTCACACACAGTACGTGCTGGCAAGGGTGTGAGGAAAATAAACCCCTTGGACACTGTTGACTGTTTTCTACATCCATTGTTCTAGAATAAACCAAAAACAGAACTCCCATATTCCCCCAGAGCCCTCCTCTGGCCCTCATTATGAAGACATCTGCAAGCCCGTGTTCAATGCAGCATCATTACAGCCAAGACGTGCCTATCAGAGAGAGGCGTGAGTAACACAAATGTTCAAAACGTGCTAATTTGCTGACATGTTGACAAAATATTCTAATAAGTTTCTTACTTTGGACTAGGACAAATTGCCTTAGACGCGAACATCCAACCAGCTAGAAGTGAGTGGTTAATGAAACTAGTGAGAAGTCTTTCGCACAGAAAGGAAAGTTCATGTGGAGATGCAGGCGTCAGTGTTGTCCAGCACTCACCATGTGAAGACAACACGTCTCCTCCCTGCCTCTAGGAGCCCACAGCCTAACAGGGTTATCAAAAGCCATTTTATTACTCAGTCCTAAAAAATACCCATAAACAAAACTTCCTACGTCCTCCAGAACTCAGTGTTAAGTTGTACAAGCATTTAAAAGTATGAAACACATCTATGCGAATCTCAATATTTACCAGTAACCTCTTCGTATATAGATCAGTGATAAAATAAAAAGCAGTAGGAATTTGTGAGCTATTGATTTTTTTTAATATTTTATTTATTCATTTTCAAGCACACACAGAGAGAGAGAGAGAGAGAGAGAGAGAGAGAGAACCAGGGCCACCACCTTGTGGGTCTGGCTTATGTGGGTCCTGGGGAATTGAACCAGGGGCCTTAGGCACTGGAGGCAAGTGCCTTAACCTCTGAGCCATCTCTCCAGCCCGAGCTATTGATTTGGACAGAACTTGATTGAACTTCTGGCTTAACTTCTTAGACGTGTGACTACTTTGAACAATAAACATAATGAAAAGTAATGTTCATTGATTTACATGTCAGGCTCTGTAGCAAGGGCTTTACAGGAATTACTTTGCTGAGCAGTCATGACAAGTCTACATGAAAGACTTGGGGGGCCTCTGATTGGTGGAGAAGTAACGTGGATCCTAAGGAACCTGTGGGCACAGAAGATGAAGGGAATGATGGGTAAAGGCAGGAGATTAGCTGGGGCCCTGACGAGCCTCCTGCCCCTGCAGTGCCCTTCCCTACAAGCAGTTACTCATTTACCTTTAGTTCTGGTTTTGGCTTCTAACGCTTTCTATTCTTTTTTATACTTACTAGTATTCAGCATTTATGGTAGACTTTCCTCTAAAAATATATAGTGTAGATTGTTTTACATGTCAATATAACCCAAATGGTTGGAGGAAGTATCAATGCCTGTTGATTTTATTTTCAAGCTTGAGCTACAGAGTGATTTGCTAGGTGCTGTGAAGGACTTAAGTGAGTACCATTTAGGAAGCAAACAAAATCTAACTGGACATTATGATCCACTGGGAGGAGGGATGGTTTCAGGGTCCCACATCCCTCACAACAGAGCTCCTGTGGCTGCTGGACTCCTGACCAGCAGAAAAGGTCCCATCTCTTCATCGGCACTACTGGAACTATGTCACATAGATCGTTAAATCTGGACAACATCCTCAGGAAATAAACTGAAGAATTCCAGAGAGGAAGTGTTTGTCCTCGATGGACTTCACCCCTGTCAGAATGCATGGCTCTGTAAATGGTCAACTGTCCACAGTGCCCAGCAACGATGTCCACCCTGGGGTCCAGCCGAACATGAGTGCCCTGGTGTCAGTCCAGGTTTTAAACGCTCTTCATTTTATAGTCTAATCAGTAGATGAGGATTTTTTTTTTACTAGAGGACACTTATATCAGAAATTTATTACTGAGGGGGAAGAAAAATAAACAGTCCATTCTCCATAGAACTTTTGCTATAACACACAAAACTTGCTCGTTAAAATAACAGCTAATATTGGATATGTCTGCAATATATATTTCTACACTCAAAAATATCTGTTAATATTACAAAAATCATGAGATTTTCAGTAATTACCCAAAGCATTAAAACAGTTATAAATTAAAAAAAGTTGAAAATTATATTCTAAGTCATTTGTTCAAGAATGAAAATAAAATAGCCTGCATTACTGTTACACTAAGAAATTTTACTATTTATAATTTAATAGTTATAATTTGGTATTTTATATATGAGTATAGACTTATAATTTAGTATCAGATGTTTTGCTTGTTTGCTTTTTCAGGGTAGGATCTTACTCTAGTTCAGGCTGGCCTGAAGTCACAATGATCCTCCTATTTCTGCCTCCCGAGTGCTTGGGTTAAAGGCACTGGCCACCACACTGGGCAATTTAGTATCAGATGCTCTACATATCTTATCATTTTCTTTAAACATCTAAGAAGGGAGAAATAAAGTTGTTATTAATACTGAAATGTAGAACTTTAATAAGTCGTATCAAAACATTAAAAATTATAGTAATTCAGAATTTATCTTCTGCCAGGTTTTACATTCAATCAAGCATTTTTGCTACTTGATACTTGATCAATAGTAGCCATCATCAATTTGCATGTGGTATATTTCTAGAAACAGAAAATTTTACACATATTTTTTCAATGTATTTCAAGTTCTCAAGGGTAATTGTCAGTCTTTAATCAAACTTTTGGAAAGCAAATTAATCTTTGAGTGAAGCAATTTTCAATGGCTGAGCTAAACTAAATGTTCGATTTTATACCAATTACAATTTATTTTTAAGCATGAGAAAAATAATCCAAGTTTATTCTTAAGCTTTAGAAAACAGAAAAAGAAAAATGCATTCCTTCCACCAAAGGGGTGAAAATTGTCTTTGAATACAAATATATACATATATCCCGTGTTGCTGTAGCTTATTGTCCCCACTTCTGAAGGTGACATCAATGTCATTAAACAAAGTCATTCTTTAGAGGTTTCATATTATTTCATCACTATTTACATAAATAATGGTTTATTGGGGTAGAAAAGCTTTCTCCGTGTGCGTTTTCCCTGTATAGATAGCTTTGTGATACACCTGGCTGAAACACACAAGTCTTTCCACTTGATGAACCAAGATGGTGCAGCATGAAGTGCAGTCATTTGTTTAAAGAGATTTTACAAGACATTGCATATCTCAGCAGCTGACTTGGGAAAATTAAATAGAGTGAGGGGCAAATGCAATCTATGACTGGCTTGATTAAAACCATCACATCACTCCCAGGAAATCATGTTATAGCAGAGATCAGCTAGCGGGCCATTAAAATAGGCCGGGGAGGGCTGGAGAGATGGCTCAGTGGTGAAGGCACTTGCCTCCAGTGTCTAAGGACCCAGGTTCAATTCCCCAGTACCCACATAAGCCACACACAAGGTTGTGGCCCTGGTGCTCTCTCTCTCTCTCTCTCTCTCTCTCTCTCTCTCTCTCTCTGTGTGTGTGTGTGTGTGTCTGTATTTCTCTGCTTGAGATAATAAATAAATAAATAAATAAATAAATAAATAAATAAATAAATAAATAAATAAATAAATAAAGACCGGGTAAGAGATGATGGCTGGACACAGAAGGTGAAGAGGAACAATCTTGAATATTATTAAAGGACTTCCTTATTAATGATGAGAAGGATAAGAGAAAGAGACAATCAAACAGATTCAAGATTTAAGCCAGAAATCTAAAACTGGTGAAAGCTACAGGTATTGGTTGAAAGGAAAGTCAGGCCCCATTTGAGCATATCAAATTCGGGATCTCTAGTGATTCAGTGTAAGCCTGAAGTGCATGGGACCGTCAAGACCAGTGAAATTAGACATTTGAGTTGATGGCAAAGAGATGGCATTTAGAACTATGAAACCCAAATACACCAACCCCTGACGACAGCTGAAAGAGAAGAGGATAAACATGAAACCCAGAGCACCTCGCCTTCTGGAAGATTCAAAATAAAACCTCAAGTTATCATTTTAATTACTTTAACAAAATCAAATTTGTTGTCTTTGGCTAAAAAAATCCTCCTATGTTAACATTAGGGGAGAAATAAACAGTGTAAGCAAATATGTAATGTTAATGTGAGATAATTTTTTTCCACAAACATTGTTAGTCAAGTGGATGACAGAAGGAGGAAGTGTTCCATATAGAGAACAGCTAAACCAAAGACCAAGATGTTTTCCTCGGGACTAAACAATGTATTATTTTCTGGCATCTGAGGACAAGGATCCTTTCACCCAAAACCCCTCTTGGCTACATCCCCTTAGCTCACTGACAAAACTGTAATTTCAAATGTCATGAAGGGACATATAGGGATTATTGTTCTGAAGTGAATGGAAAACTTACTTTGGAAAGAAAGCAAATCACATTATGAAGCAAGTCAGCGGAACAGTCTTAAGTGTATGTAGCCTTTTGACACTGATGATCTCAAGTCTCAGGAGAGGTGCCATTGTGTGCTGTTCTGATACTGGCACATCTGCGGCGCTGCTGACTACCAAGCAGGAATCCAGCTAGCAAGGGTGGACTAGGAGTGGCCACTTGAAATCTGATGGATCTATTGGAGGGGCCCAGAAAGAAGACCATCCTCTTCCATTGGATGAGTCCAATTATCTTCAGTATTGAGAACAGAGCCTTAAAAGTAACTTAAATATTTTAATAAATGAATAAGTGGAATTAATTGTAACAATTACTGGAAGGCAGCTAAGGAAAACAATTGTTAACTCCTTTCAACACAAAGAGTTACCAAATAATTTGTTAACCACATTTGCAAAAACCTAGCAATAAACTACATGCAGTAACAGGCATTTTTCTTATTAAATTCCTTCTCCTCTATTCTGGATTAGCCATTCTTACAGCTAAATAGCTACTAAGCATCATGGAGCATTTACAGAGACTGAACGCCCCCATCTCACCATAGGCACTGCGATGACCCGGGCACGGGATGTTCACCATCCTCCCTGACTCGGGATTATAAATATACACTGAAATGTCAACTGGTAAGTGAATTTGAACTCGTTAATAACCAAAGTAAGCTTCATATGATTTAGAACTTAATTTCAAAAGCTCTAAAGTAGTGGCAGATAAGGTAATTCTGATACTCAATATCAAATAGTTGGCAAGATGGTCTTACTTTTTTTCTAAATAAGATTGTTTTAAATGTTTCTGCATATTTTGTGCAACCAGAAGAATTTTTATTCCAATTTTTTTCCTTAAATATTTTCATGTGTTATTTAAATTTCTACCAAAAGAGCAAGGAAATAAATTTAAGCAAAAATAGTTTATTATAAATCCGGGTGTGGCGGCGCACGCCTTTAATTCCAGCACTCGGGAGGCAGAGGTAGGAGGATTGCTGTGAGTTCAAGGCCACCCTGAGACTACGTAGTGAATTCCAGGTCAGCCGGGACTAGAGCGAGGCCCTACCTCGAAAAACCAAAAAAAAAAAAAGTTGATTATAATACTAAAATTAAAAATATTAACTACTTTTAAATTAATATAGTTACTAATGCTTTTGTTTGGTAAAGTTTTTCAAAAAAGAGATTGATGACCCAGAAATGATAAAATAGTCATAAATGATCACCCCCCAAGGCTGTGGAGAGTGGACAAGTGTCCATTCTCTGCTGCCAGCTTTAAGTCAGCTTGGGGCAATCCTCTCCACACAAAGGTTTTCCTCTGCCCCTAACCAACACCACTTTTCTGCCCCAGAAAAACAGGAGGGCCGTATAAAAACTGAGGAATCACGTCCTTGGTCTGTGATACACAGGCATCAGTGTATTTGGTTCCACTGTTCAGGTCATGAAAGAACAACTCCTGGGGGCTGGAGAGATTGCTCAGTGGTTAAAGGCACTTTCTTAAAGCCTAATGGCCTGGGTTCAAATCCCCAAAACTCGTAAAGCCAGATGTACAAAGTAGCACATGTGTCTGAAGTTTGTTTACAGTGGCTGGAGGCCATGGTGTATCCACATCCATATTCTCTCTCTCTCTCTCTCTCTCTCTCTCTCTCTCTCTCTCTCTCTCTCTCTCTGCAAATAAATAATAAAATTTTAAAAATAACAACTCTTCACTGGGGTCCAAAGAAGGCATTCATACAAAAGTGTCAAACCCAACAAACCTACTCTACTAGGGCATCCTGCTTCAGACCTCTCTGGTCTGGTCATCTTCATCATCTCCTCCAGAGAAGAGGAAATCTGGAAAAGAGAGGGGTCACTGGGGGATGCTGTGAGGTTATAGTGATGCTGTGAGGTAATAGTGGTGATGTCACTGGGGGATGCTGTGAGGTTGTAGTGGTGATGTCACCGGGGGATGCTTTGAGGTTAAACTCATGATGTTTCCATGAAGATACACAATTGAAACTGGTGAGTTGATGGAAAGGGCAATTCTTCTGCTTCTTCTTCACTGTGAATCACAAAGTTGCACAAGCGTTAATTCCACAATCTACCCGACTGTTGGTGCCCCAGAGCACACTCAGGATTACAATATTGTGAACAGTCAATCAGCTTGCCTGGATCTAGAATCACCTGGAAGACCAATCTCTGCACACAACTGAGAGTTTCTAGATTAAGTTGACTGAGGGGGAGACTCATCCTAACTGTGAGGGAGAGCAATGAGCACTCTGCTGTGACTCGGATCAGGTGACCAGCCACCTCAAGCTCTTCGCCCCTGGCACTGGTCATCTACTTTTAAGAATCACCTTTGTGGTTCCAAGAAATGTCTATTTATCAACTTGGTAAGAATTCATAGTTTTAAAATATTGTCTCCTACCTAAGATCTCAACAACAAAGCTGACTTAAAACTCATCCCCCATGACTCAGAGAACTGAACAGAAGAGGGGCCGAAAAGAATGCAAGAGCCATGGTGGGGGAGAATATACAGAGACATCGCCCCCCTCAGCAACAATGCACAAAGGGGGAAGAAAAAAATGAAAAACTAGCTACCTCTGGTGCAGTTCATAACCCCCTAACCTATGGACAGATCCAGTATGTGCACCGAGGAAGGACCCCAGTGGGTAGGGGACAGAGAGGAGGGAAATGGGGATACCTTCACAAGATTTGCTCATACAATGTATATATTTATTCATAATAAATATATTAAAAAATAGAAAGCTAACAAAGAAATAATATTGTCTCCTAATTCACAAACATATACCTCTGTTTTATTAGATTATTTTTAATATAATTCAATAACTGAGATGGCCAAAATAATTTATCCTTGTTCCCAAACAGAAGTCAATGAACCTGTGTATATGTAACAAGCAAGGGTTTTGCAAAAATGATTAAGGTCAAGAACCCTAAAATGAGGAGATTATCCAATTATCCTAGAGAGCCCAATTTATTCACATTAATCCTTAAAGAGTAGAAATAGAAGGCAAAAGACTATCTCTGAGAATGGGTGGCAAAATCTCCATGAATTTAACATGAATATTTTCAGACATTTAATGTTTCACAACTTTTATTAGTGTCTAGATACGAGTTAATAACCTCTTTCTTCCATCTAAGGAACTTGTTTAAAACTATGTAATGCATGCTATTTATGACAAAAAGCTTGATCTGTTTTCCCAAAACTTTCTGAAAATCCCTTTATTCACACAGGAGAAGGCATGGATAACTTTATTAGAAATCTAAACCCTGTTGTGTAATACAATGAGCCCACACTTTCTTTGTGAAATTGTGAGCTATAAGCTCAAATTTGAGAAATAGATACATCAAACTCCTTTGCCTCCAACATCCTTTTTCCTGAGCTCCAATATTCAGTCAAAAGGAAAATCACAACCCTATCATAATATTGACATTCCAATAATTACATATAATTTGTTAACTTTAAAGTGATTATCTCAATTGTTAGAAAAGACAACACTGCACACTGTCACACGGTCTTTATTGTGATGTTGATTATCAAGTGTGTGCCCTGAGAGTCAAGGGCAGCCAGACTGTCTTCTGACCTGTACAAAGTTCTGGGACGAAAAGGCGGGTGGAGAAAGTGTACCCAAGAGAAACAGCTAAGTGAAAGCAAGCTCGCTTACTATATAAAACAATGATGGATGAAAACTGTCTATTCTTACAATTACTATACCTCCCCAAGGAATCCTTATGTGAAATGATGATGGATGGATGGATGGATGTGTGGATGGATGGGTGGAAGGACAGACAGATGGATGGATGGATGGATGGATGGATGGATGGATGGATGGATGGAAGGATAGATGGATGGGTGGGTGGGTGGATGGGTGGATGGGTGGATGCCTGCTCATTACAGATCTCTTTAACTTTCAGAGTTATATTAACTTTCAGAATATTGAATCTAGAAAAATGCAGTTGATCAAATCAAAAAAATTCTAAAATCTTAGATATTATATAAATTATTCTAGAATAATATTAATCACAGCTTTCCAAAATGGGTGATAGAGATAAAAGCCGGTGTATTATTTTATGAGTTTTTGTTAACTATCAGGTTTGATCCCTACTCCTTCCAACGAAAACATAGATAAGTATGTAGTGTTTCTGTAAGAAAAAATAAAAAGTGAAGGTGTCAGGATCAAACTGAAATAATCCCATGCACATTTTTTCCTAGACTCTACTCTCTGCCACAACCAATGGGTGGAAAGTAGGAGGGCTGCGGGCGGCCTTATTAGAGGCTCACCTTCATCTGCAGACATCTGGTCGTGGAGGCACTGGCTAGTCCTAAGCGAGGCTTGAGGAGACTCATAGAAGGCGCCCACCAAGGTAACTGTGTGCCTGGTGCCAATTCCCCCAGCATGCCTCATTCCACAGTCTGCTTTTCTCTGCTCATGTCTGGTTCCTTGATCAAGAAGAGGTTAAAGAATATCAGTGAGTTCGATTTGGATGGGTTTGGTTACAGGTATAACAGTAAAACGAGATGTAAGTCCTCAACAAAGTTGCCCTGATCAATCTTGATGGATGAGTTCAGAAGCTATTTTAAACTTACTGTGAGTCCATACAGGTACACTGCTTTAAAGTGGGGAAGAAAAGTACTAATATTTCACTAGTGAAAAGGGGAAAGGAAGAATGAAGGAAATCCATGAAGGAAACTAAATTTCAGAGAGAGAGGAAGCCAGAAAAAAGAGAAGACAGCCAGGTGTGCTAGTGCACACCTTTAATCCCAGAACTTGGGAGGCCAAAGTAGGAGGATCTGTGTGAGTTAAGGCCAGCCTGAGACTACATACTGAATTCCAGGTCAGCCTGGGCTAGAGCAAGACCCTACCTCAAAAAAAAAAAAAAAAGAGAGGAGAGA
The DNA here is from genome assembly GCA_004024765.1 of Zapus hudsonius. Classification (NCBI taxonomy): domain Eukaryota; kingdom Metazoa; phylum Chordata; class Mammalia; order Rodentia; family Dipodidae; genus Zapus; species Zapus hudsonius. Next base: position 19,503 of record PVHP010004649.1, on the reverse strand, counting down.
GAATTTCATTTTGTAAGTTTTCTCCTTGAAAATAAATGCATCAATAGATAGTCTGCAAGCTTTTAAAAGTTTTTGTCTATTTTATTTACTTATATGAGAATGAGTGTGTGTGTGTGTGTGTGTATACAAAACAAAGCCTCTTGCTCTTACAAATAAATACCAGATGCTTTTTTCTGTGCCCAGCTCTTGTGTGAGTGGCTTGGGAACTGAACTTGGGCTGGCAGCCTTTGCCAGTGGAATCCCTGAGCCACCTTCCCAGCCCTCGTTAGCTAATTTGCCTGGAGTGTCTCCATTGTGTAGGTAGGAAACAAAACTTGTTGCAGTGGTTATGATGTGATACTTAGAAGATGTTGGAAACGAAGAGCATCATAAACAGAGAGAGACATACACAAGATGCGCCATGTGCAGAATACCAGGTAGGGTTACAAAAGGCCTGATAAGCCACGTGAAGATTTTCACTATTTATTCTTTTTGTTTTAGGATAACCAATGGGAACTGGTGAAACATTTTGACTAGGAAACTAGAATTGCCAGGTTTGTTTTTTCTTGTTACATATATTAATTGTACAAAATAATAAATTTTATCATATTTCCTTACACCTGTATAGTGTATTTTGGTCATAATAACCCCTTTAGTGCTTTCTCTTCTCACCCTTCTCCCCACACTGGTCCATTCTCTCATCCCAGGGCATCCCCCTTGTACCATCACATCTTGTGTTTTAATATAAATTCTGTTCTGTGTGAATGAAGACTCAATATTTGTATTTACTAATCTGATTTATTTCACTTAACATGATAATCTCAGTTCTTTATAGTGAGAATATAAATAAGAAATTATCTCATTAGTGAACTAAATGGTTAATTCCAATCTTTAATATTTACAAAGAATGACTGTACCTTCAAGTCATCTCTATGTGTTTAAATGCCACATCCACACTTAAGAATTTAACCCAAGAAAGAACCTTATTCTTTAACTTGTCACCGATTTTCATTGTGTAGAAATGAGCAGTTGGGTTGAGTTCATGCTCTGTCGTTGTCAAGCACTTAACAAATGTGTTTTTCTTGTTCCTTGATGGCAGATGCTAACAGAGCAGGATGAAGGCTTTCGTGCTCAGAGGACTCTTCCTGGCCTTTGCCATTTGTTTCCAGGTATGATCGATCGCCACCTGGAAACCACAAAGCTGGGTGAAGTTGAAGACTTAGAATACTGTGGTGGGTTCAAAGACTGAGGTCGATTCAAAAGCAGATTATGTGCCAGTGAGGTGGGTTCCTGGACACTAGATAACATTGAGGTGGGATCAAAGACCAACTGTGTGACACAGAGATGGGTTCAAAGATTGTGACATTCCATTTTTAAAATCAGTGGAGAATCGCCTGAGATGAAAATGAACAGGATCCCCTGCCTTTTTCCCCTGATATCCAGTGGACTGTGTCTAGTTGTACCCACAGAGCGGTGCCCAGCTGGAAGAGGTAGAGGCAGCAGGACGGCACTCTGTGGCCACCTTGGGCTACAGAGTGCGACCCACTCACAAACATATGCACAGGAAATATTTTTCTAGTAGAAGTTATAGAGTAGGGCACAAACCAAGTGTAGACTGGAGAATATTGCTACTGGGTGCCACATTCTGTGTATGTGTGTTAGGCCCATTTTGTGTTAAAGTTGATGTTCAAATCCAATCACCCCTTGTAAATTTTCTATTTAGATAACCCGCCCATTGCTGGAAGTGGGGTGTTAAAATTCACACCAGCACTATAGAACCTCTAGTCAGATCTATTAATATTTACTTTATATATTTAAATGCTCCTGAGTTGGGCACAGCGATACCTTCTTGATCCCTGTGTCTTTTGACAGCTATTGTGGTCTTCTTCCTGGGGTCAAATTACAACCACCTCTACCTTCTTTAGGTTTTCACATGTGCTGGAGCTTTCTTCTCTCACCCCTTCACTGTGGCCCTTTAATGACGAGTCTCTCATAAGAAACACAGAGTCGGGTCTAGTTTTTCTTTCTATTTTGATCCACTCAGGCAGTCTGCATATTTTTTTTTCTTAAAAAGAGGCCTTAATCCATTTATATCCAAAGTACTCATTGAGAGACCAGGGACTAATGATGACTGTTTAGCACATTTGTTTGGCTGTTTATAAATACTTTGATCATTTGTTCTCCTGTTTTCTTTGCTTGCAGTTTAATGGTTTAAGAAGTAACATGCTCTGAATCCACATTTTGTTATGTGCTTCTACCAACATTTTTTTGCTTTGCTATTACTATGGGCCTTACATGAATTATTTCATTCTGATAGCAATCTATTGCAAACTGGTAACTAAGTTAACCTTGAACTCATACAACTCTATGTTAACTTTTTTTTAAATATTTTATTTATTTTTTTAATATTTATTGCCCATAATGAGTTACATTATTTAGTGGACAAACCATGCATTGTTATCCCGACTTCCCCAATTCCCCCCCCTCCCCATCCCTGATCAGTTGTATATCCTCCTTCGTGGGCTGTCTGTATTAGTCCTTGTGGCAAGGGATCCTTTTTTAATTTATTTACTTGTGTATGAGAGAACATGCCCATGCATGAGCACATGCCAGGGCTTCTTGCTGATGCAAATGAATGTCCATCCAGCTTTACATGGTTGGCTGGAGAAGTGAACTCAGGCCAGCAGGTTTAGCAAGCAAGCCCCTTAACCACTGAGCAATCTACACAGACTCACACATTATGTGTTTAATATAAAAATTCACATCACTTATAATGTGTCTCTTTCTACACATGGTCATAACTAAAGGTACTACTGATAGTTTTGTGTGTTGATTCTAATATTGGTGGATCAGTGACAGGTTGATCTTAGTATGGCTCTTTATTACTTAAATTAAGGAGATTTGCGTTTTCATATATCTTAAAATGTTAATTAGCCCAAATTTCCTTCATCTTAAAAGAACACCCTTTAGTAATTCCTATTGAGCAAACCAAATGGTATTTCCTTCGCTTTGGTTTGTCTGGGAAAGCTTTCATTTTCCCTCATTTTCTGACAGTTGTTTAGGGTTTTTTTAGGGGACTGGGATTAAACCCAGGGCTTTACATCCTAGGCAAGAACTTCACAGACCTATATTCCCCTTTCTGACAGTCTTCTGAGTAAATGCTTCTTGGGTGTAAGTGTTGCTGGCACCTGGGAGATACAACCCTGCTCTATTCTGTCCTGCAGGGCTACCACTGAGAACTCAGCTGATAGTCATCTTGAAGCTCCCTGTTCACTGTTTGCTCTCAGGATCCTTTCTTATCTTGGACTTTTATCATTAGGTAATGACGTGTCCTGTACTCTTCCTTGGGTTAGATGTGAGGAGTAGCCTCTGTGCCCCTGGTACTTGGATCTTGTTATCTTTCTAGACTAGGCAAGGTTCAGCCATCATTTAAACATACTTCTAGCTCCTTTTGTAACTACTCCTACATTGTTTATTAGTCTCTTCATAAAACTTTCATAAATGTTCTTCCTTATTTGTACCCGGTTGTGTTTCTGATCTAAAACAGCACATCCCCCCCATACCATATTAAACACAATTCAAAGTAAACATCTTACAACTCAATGAATTGCAAAATATATAGAGAGAAAACTAAATGAATCTGGGGGAATGATACATAAATGAGAACTTTGACTAAGCAGGTGTGAATTTGAATACCGAATCCTATTGTCTTCTTAGAAGATCAAAAACACAATAGAATAAAAATGTGGGTTCTTTTATGAGTCAGTCTGCTCCCTTTGTCCTACTGTCAGGTAGAACTTGCTTGTGAGGTTCCTTACAGCAGGTAGGAGAAATGCTGGTGAGGTTCCTCACTGCATGCAGGAGACATGCTGGTGAGGTTCCATACTGCATGCAGGACAGATGCTGTGAGGTTCCTTACTTGTGCAGGAGAGATGCTGTGAGGTTCCATACTGCATGAAGAAGAGGTGCTGGTGAGTTTCCTTACTACATGCAGGAGAGATGCTGTGAGGTTCCTTGCTGTGTGCAGGAGAGATGCTGTGAGGTTCCATACTGCATGTAGGAGAGGTGCTGGTGAGTTTCCTTACTACGTGCAGGAGAGATGCTGTGAGGTTCCTTACTTGTGCAGGAGAGATGCTGTGAGGTTCCATACTGCATGCAGGACAGATGCTGTGAGGTTCCTTGCTGCGTGCAGGACAGATGCTGGTGAGGTTCCTTGATGCATGCAGGACAGATGCTGGTTGTAAATTGTGATGACATATGGTCAGGCAAGTCACAGAACTTATTCCCTGGGTGACTGATTTTGCCATTTGTAATGTACATTTGGGCACAGCTACCGAGGCAGAGTCTGCCTGAGACCGGCCAGGGTTCTGCTCTTTAGAAATCCATAATGAACAGTTCTCTCCCTGTCTGAGTGGCCACAAAAGATGAGCCAAGGCTCTGTTTGGCTCCCACCAGCAATCAGGCCTACCTCTTACATTTTGGGTAGTCTTTTGGGCTGGTATAAGCTGTTCTTTGAGTTCCCAGATCAAGATCTAGCCCCCAAGCTTCTTTCAAGTATGTAGATATAGACTCTCCCTGCATGTGTGGGTTAGCATAAACTGGTTTACCCATGCTCTTCTCTAAAATTTAGGAAGGTATTCATCTCCTGTGTAAGTGGGGCCTCTGCATAGTCTCTGAGGCTTAATGTGGACAGTAATGGTCTATGAACTCGAGCCACACTGAAATCCACACCATGCTGACAGAAGTCAGCTCAGCTTTGCTGTGCTAAACATTTGGATATTACCTACTCAGATATCATAGGTGGCAGACAAATCAGAGGAACCAACAGAATCTGTGAGCTCCATTGTTCTGTTTCTATATTACCCAACTGGTTTAGTTCTGCCATTACACCCAGTGTTTTACCTAAGGTGAGACTGGACCAGGCTTCCTGAGAAGTGTCAGGAAATGCTAGGGAAGTGGGTACCCATCTCTAGTTCTTTCTCCCCTGTAGAAACTATGGGCCCAGGGAAATCCTGTCTGTATAGTACTGTCAACATGGGGGAAGAAGATAAAGGTGATGTGTTCTAAGTAAAGCCATTATTCTAACTTCCTAATTCAGTTTTCCTTGATTTCTGTGGGCCCCTGGAGTATGCCAGGCTTGTTTGGAAATTTTAATAAAAGTGGTTTGACTTATAGATGGTTGCTACTTGAACATTTTTAGAGAGTAAGTGAAAGTGAATATCCTAGTCTAAAACTTCACTTTATTTTTAAGTCTATGTTGTAATTTATTCCAAAGTAAAATTAAAAATATACTCGCAACCAAAATTCCTCCCAATCAATATAGCATAAAATGCAAAAGAGCAAGAAATGCAACACAATAACTGGTTCATGCTTTCACTTGGTAATATCTTTTCACCTGCAGCTCAGTGAAACTCAGAAGTCATGGCAGCATACACTAGAAAACATAATCAAGCGTCAGTCCAGCCAGAGCTCCTCCGGCCAGACATCACAAAGCAGATTCCCATCCATGGACCTCATTAAAAATGCTCTCGCCCTTCCTCCTGATTCTGCCTCGGCAATCCACAAAGCCCTCCAAAGCATTCCGTCCTCACTCTCCAATACTCAGGCATTGAAGTCTCTCCCTCCTGTGACTGAATTCCTTTCTGGCCTAAAAAACAAGGGAGCCAGCCACTTATCTCAAATCTCCGGAGCACTAAATAAAAAGAAAGCACCAGACCAGTTTGAGTCTGTCAAGAAACAGTTACAACAATTCATTCAAAGATCCTCAGACCAAACATCACAAAGCAGATTCCCATCCATGGACCTCATCAAAAATGCTCTCGCCCTTCCTCCTGATTCTGCCTCGGCAATCCACAAAGCCCTCCAAAGCATTCCGTCCTCACTCTCCAATACTCAGGCATTGAAGTCTCTCCCTCCTGTGACTGAATTCCTTTCTGGCCTAAAAAACAAGGGAGCCAGCCACTTATCTCAAATCTCTGGAGCACTAAATAAAAAGAAAGCACCAGACCAGTTTGAGTCTGTCAAGAAACAGTTACAACAATTCATTCAAAGATCCTCAGACCAAACATCACAAAGCAGATTCCCATCCATGGACCTCATCAAAAATGCTCTCGCCCTTCCTCCTGATTCTGCCTCGGCAATCCACAAAGCCCTCCAAAGCATTCCGTCCTCACTCTCCAATACTCAGGCATTGAAGTCTCTCCCTTCTGTGACTGAATTCCTTTCTGGCCTAAAAAACAAGGGAGCCAGCCACTTATCTCAAATCTCTGGAGCACTAAATAAAAAGAAAGCACCAGACCAGTTTGAGTCTGCTAAGAAACAGTTACAACAACATCCTATTAGAGTAGCTCGTGAAGTACCTCTTCCGGGGAGGAAATCTCTAAAGACTTTGAAAAACATTTTGTCTCCATCATCCAGAACACAGCAGTCTAGGAAGGACTCCACAAAGGAAGGACAAAGACAAATGACCAAACAGACAACTGATGACAGCATTGCAAAAAGGCTGCTGGCAAAGATCAAATCTCTAATACCATCTCAAAACAAACAGACCCCATCTCGACCAGCACAACCATCTAGGTCCAAGCGAGAGTTAAAACCAAAGAAACAACGGACAGGCGCTGCAAAGGCTATAAAGAGACAGCTTGCAAAAGTCAAATCTAAAATACCACCTAAAAACAGGCAGACCCCATCCCGACCAGCAAATCACAGGTTAAACAAGGCAGTCAAGAGACCGACAATGTCTAAGAAGCAGAAGACGCCATCTACCTCTGTCCCAGAGGCTCAGAGAAAGGATTCCCAAGGGAAGAGAAAACCTTTCCAGAAAGTCAAGAAACTACTTTCACCACATTCTCGCGGCCCTGCTCCATCCAAATTCCCACTTGCCATAAACCCATTTCAGCAACCTCAACCTCCTTGTTCACAGTCCAGTCAGAAACACAAGCGCCCACCAAAGGCTCATGGATTGTGCCCATTGCCACCAAGACCATGGCCAAATGCCCCACACCTCCACGCACATGGACATCATCATCAGAGACCTAGTTCATCTCAGAAACCACCCTTCCATGAAGCAAGACCTCAGACAAGTCCAACGGATACTGCAACGCATCCTAGCCACCTCAATGATACCTCAGTGGTCACAGTCACCGCTGCGCCTCTGGCTACTCGGTTGATCACCGTCCCTAGTACTGTATCCAGCAGCAACACACCTGCGCTGGCCGCCTCAACTAGGGTTAGTAGCTCCATCACTGAGAGGTCAGAGGTCACTCTGCCCACCACAACCCTCATGACCTCAGCCCCTAACTCGGCACCAGGGGCTGCAGCCTCTGAGCCCTCGGTGCAATCCACACCCCAGGAGACTGTCACCTCCCCGGGCACAGGGAGCAGGTCCACCGCTGCATCTGGTCCAAGCACAGAGAACCTGGACACTGAAGCAAGCACAGCAGACGTGGCTACCCTCGCAGCCAGGGATGCTTCTCCAGCGGCCTCCACAGCTGCAGCAGACTCGACTATCACACCCTCTGTCCTCAGCGCCACTCCAGCTGCGATCACAACCTCCAGGCTCACGGGAACAGCTGCAGCAAGGTTCACCACTCTGGGGACCGGTGCCCCCGCCAGTCACGTCACACCTCGTGCATCTGCGGGCACAGAAACGACTGGAACGTCTATCTCTGCTCCTTCTAGTTCTGCCCCGACTGCATCAGGTGCCACAGCAAGTTCCGCATCCATGAGCACCCCTGTCAGCATGGCTGCATCAAGTCCTCCTGTCACATCAGTAGATGTCACTCACACCACTCATAACACAGCCCCTGACGCTGTCACCACTGCAGCTGGAGATGCCACAGCTTTACCCACGGAGGCCACAGCCGCTTCAGCTAACTCCACAACCTTAGGAAGGGGCACCTCATCTCTGATGACAACCCCGTCAATGACAACCCCGTCTGCGACAACCACGTCTATATAGCCACTGGGTACCAGGCCTGTGACAGCTTAATGACAGCCACCACTGCAACCATTGCAGCCTCCAGGAGTGCTGAGGTCACACATGTCTCTCACATGTCACAACTGTGGCCAGGACACAGCTGCCTCCATGGCCTCCAAGCTGAGAGACCACCACCACATTCACCACAAATGCAGCTCTGCTGGGGCCACCTCTGTAGCCACTGAGGCACACTCCACCCTTACTACAATTGCAGCCACAGTTCACATGAACGCTGCTTCCTCAAATGCAATCAGTGCCAGGGCTCTTCTCACACGGTTAGCTAACAGACAAGTTATCCCTGCAAAGAATTAGGAAATCAACAATGCTCCAGTACTCACGGCACTTGAAATCACAGCTACTTGGAACCTGATGAAATTTTGATCTGTCAAGTCTATGAGCGAGGGTAGTTACTCTAATTTTACAATTAAGGATAAGAGATATAGGATGTGGCCAAATTCAGAACACCTGGTGGCGAAACCAAGGTGAGAATCCAACTACCTAATAAGACAACTCTCAGAATCCTAGAAGGGCCATGCCAGGAGACAGATAAATAAATGCATGAGTCACAAGCACTTGGTCTTTAAAAAAATAAAAAAGAAAAAGATGATTACTCAGCTCTGCCATTTCAGAAGCCCTGCTTTTGGAAAAGATTCCCAACAGGGGTGTGATGAGGTATCAAGTGTGAAGCCACTGGCCTCCCTGTGTGCTGAGGTTGTTCAGGCAGGGAAATGGCCTGCATACAAGCTCAAACACAGGAATGAGTGAGCGCAGTGAAGAAGCTGAAGTTATTTTTATGACATCTACAGCAAGAGCTAACCTCAGTTAAGTTCAAAAGGGAATGAGAATATATTCTCATTGATTCTCAACTTTTAGGCTAAGATCAAGTGCAGAAATCTAACATAATTATTAGCAAAGAAAATCCATGGAGAAGAAAATAGAATTTAGAAAATTTTGCAGAATCAAGAGACAATGGAATAGCAAGCTAATTATTATAGAAGCACAGTCAATATTCTTTTTTTTGTAATTTGAAGACACGGCTGAGACACAGTTCAGTGGTAGAGCACTTGCCTAGAAGGTTCAGTTCCCAGCATGGAGAAAGATAAGGATAAAAATTTAAAAATCTATTAAGGTTAAATGAGAAGATTTAGGACTACTTCAGGAAAGGGATGGTCAGAACAGGTCAAGGTTTTGTGGCTGTTGCTTTTAAAAGGAGACAAAAGCACTCTAGGTAGCAGTAGTGAGAGCCGAGACTTCAATGTGCTTAACTGGCTGTGATCTGCTTTGCTGTAAACATCAAACAGGTAACTAGATATAGTCAATTCTAACATAAAATTAGGATGTCAAGAAAGTTGAAGAGGGGCTCTGGGGGCTATATAGAGAAATCTAGATGAAATTGACAGGATTATAAATTACCTCTAGCATTCTCATCACTTGAACTTCTCATTCTAACACTGCCTCAAGAGTTTACTTTCATCTCTTTGTGTAAATGAAATCATTCTCGAAATTGTTCTTGTAATCTCTTTTACTTCTTTGGCTTTTGTTGAATAAATCATTTTAAAATTTATTTTTTAATTCATTTTATGAGTCCCATGTACTTGAAAATCACATTATAATATGTACAATTTTGTGTGTTTATGATCCAGTTAAAAATAAATTTACACGCTTATTTCTTTAAAAAAATATATAAAGTTTCCCAAAGTGAGCAAAGCTGAAATATATGATTAATCAAGAAGTTCATGTTCCCCCCAACCTGACTAAACTTTGGACAGGTTTCCTCCTAATTCAAGACCCCTGACCTCACTTTTGTTACAATATTTCTTTTTGCAATTGTGAACTGTTTCTCCACCACCTTGAGAATTAGATGTGTTTAAAAAAAAAAAAAACCTTTTTTAGCTTTTAGACACAAGAATGTCTGCTCTTAATAAGCTGGAGGATAGTCAACAGCAATCAAGTAACCAAAAAAACGTCTCTAGGGCTGGAGAGATGGCTCAGCGGTTAAGGCACTTGCCTCCAGTGCCTAAGGCCCAGGGTTCAATTCCCCAGGACCCACATATGCCAGACCCACAAGGTGGTGGCCCTGGTATGCTCTCTCTCTCTTTCTCTCTTTCTCTGTCTCTCTCTCTCTTTCTCTCTCTCTCTGCTTGAAAATGAATAAATAAAATTTAAAAAAAGAAAACAACACCTAAAAAAAAGTCTCTAACTTCCGGTCTCTCTGGGAAAATGAGAGAGTAGCTCCAATAAACATCAACTAGCAGGGAAGACGGTTCAGCAGGTCAGAGCTCCTGCCTCACAGCCATGAGGGCTTCAGCTCCACCTCCAGAACCTATGTTAAGAGCCAGGCTTGCCATGCATGCCTGCAGCCCCAGTCCTGAGGGAGCAGAGGTAGAGGATCTGGGCTCCCTGGCCAGCCAGGCTAACGGAAAAACTGCAGCTCAGGTTCAGTGAGAGAGTCTGTCTCATAGAAGCAAAGCAGTAAAGTGATAGATGAAGACACCTGACATTCTCCTGGGAGTCCACACATGTCCTGTACAGTAACTTCCTCTGAATGGAAACATCCCTTCCCGGGGGTGGAGGAGGGAGACCCAGGAGGTGAACAAGTCTGGGAACCCTGAAACTAAAAAGGTCAAAGATTCCTCCTCAAGGTTGCTGCAGCAGTAAACAACTGCTGGGGAGAAGCCTTGCAGTGTGCTCCAGACTCGGCTGCTGTGCCATCACCTGTGCCGACCGGGGTGGGCTGTTCAGTGATGCAGCAACATGTGAGTCCCCCACACTCCTGTAAGCAGCCCCTCACCCTGCTCTGTAAGTGATCCCATCAACTCATTGATTCACCAAAACCGGTTTGGTGTAATCATGCTTTGGGTATGTCATCTGGGCCCTACCTGGGTAAAGAGACATATGTTGGGCTGAAGAGATGGTTTAGTGGTTAATGCATTTGCCTGCAATGAAGAAGGACCGAGTTCAATTCCCCAGTGCCCATGTAAAGCCAGCTACACTATGTCTGGAGTTTGTTTACAGTGGCTGAAGGCCCTGGCATGCCCATATTCTCTCTCTCTCTCTCTCTCTCTCTCTCTCTCTCTCTCTCTCTCTCTCTCTCTCTCTCTCATAAATAAATGAAATAAAATTTTTTAAAAAGAGACATATGTTCACATCTCCCCAGGGACACACACACACACACACACACACACCTCAAGTCAATGTGAAATGTGTGAAGAGTTAATGCAGAATCTAGCTGCAGTTAACATCATAGAGAAGCTGTCGCAGAGAATGTGAAGAATTGCATCAAATAGAATTGTTACTGCGTGAACTCTGACATGCCGGTTCAGAGAGAGATACTAAAGATTGAACATTATTGTTGCACCAAAAGTCTGAAAATGTACTTCATAAAAATAATATCATCACTGGCAGACACCCAAACAGGAGACAAACCATCTCAAACTCACCACTTAGAGCCCTAACAAAGCCTCCAAGGAAGTGGTGTGATGAGCAAAAGAGCTATTCCTACAGCAAGGCAGATATCCTATGGAAGGATAATGGAGATTGAACCAAGGGTGCCCAAAATAGTCCAAAACACAAATCCAGAGACTCTTAAATACCTAACAATTATGCAAACTTTAAACTTACCCATCATGACTCATAGAAATTTGCGGAAGAGGTTGGTGGGAAAAATGTAAGAGCCATGGTGGGGGAGACTATCTAATACATAAAAGGGGTGTATCATCCTGGTTTTAAGGGGTTTTCTCTAATAAGTTATGATACTGAGCATCTTTTTATGTTAACATATACCAATAAAAATGTTTTAAAAATATAAATATCACCAATAAATTTTTACTTAGAATTTCTGTTCCTAAAAACCTAAAAGCTAAAATACCTGAGAGGGTCGTTATCAACACTCAGAGACTGAGGAGCAAACATCAATACCTAGACCTAGTCAACACAGCAAAGGCCAGTCCTTTTCTAGATTTTATATACACAGAAAAGTTTAAATTAAAATACATGCAAAGGATTATGAAAACTCTTTCTGAATTGTGGAGATGCACATCTATCCCTTGTTGGGAAAAGTATTGAGAGAGGATACACTCCTAAATCTACAACCTTGTCAACTTGTCAAAGTGAGTACACCATGCTATCAGCTGCCCTCAGCAGAAGAACGAGACAGAACCCAGGAAGAATACCAAGTCTCCCACACGCCCCCCTCCAGTCATGGCCTACATAACAGGTAGACCATTAGGACATTTATAATTTAATTGCTGATTTCCAGACTGTCATCTCCATTTTATTTGTGAGCTGAATATACCTGCATAAACACCATTAACGTATCTCAAGTGCTGCGTATTTCAAAAGAATCTTGTTATCTTTCCTTCTGCCCTTCTGATCTGGGTCAGCACCCACCATCCACTGTGACCCACCTGTAAGCCTCAGTGCTGCCTCAACTTACTCTTTTTATCCACATTGCATTCTGTTGGCTTTCTTCCAATTATTTTATTTTTTGATAAACAGTGGGGTTTTTTTTATCTAGCCTTGTTTGTTTTTTTTTAGAGCCTTATGACCTCTGATCTAGACTGGGTTGGGCAACAGTCTACAGACCAATCTCCACAGTAATAATTAATCTAACTTCTCTTCTTCATTGTTAGAGCTTAGAATGCCTGGAATAAGGTAGTAAAAATGAGTTTACCTGATTGGAGTAGAGAAAGTTTTGAAGAAAGCCCACAATCAGAAAGGAGACTAGTTAAAGCATGAAAGCAGTCGTCTTACCCTAAGAGCCTTTGCTTTCCTGTGAATGCAGTGACACAGAGAAGAGAGGCTTTCCGCCACTGGGTGTTTCAAAGTTTCCTAGACCTCTCCTGATCCTACTCTTGGCCACAAGCAAGAGACCAAGGGCAAGTGTACAATCAGGTATTGCCTCTTCTGCACCTCAGGAGATCCTGAAAATTCCATTTCTGTGCAATCTTCCATGCCTTTTGCTATTCCAGGACAGTTCTCCCTAACACAACTCCAGCTCTCAAATTTTTCTCAAACTTTAAAGTCAAGAACATTTCCAAAAAAATGATTGTTCCTTATTTGAAGCTGATAAAATTATATTCTATTATATGATTTATTGATTGTGGTGGTTTGATTCAGGTGTCCCCATAAACTTATGTGTTCTGAATGCTTGATCCCCAGCAGATAGCAATTTCGGAATTAGGACCTATTGGAGGTGTGTTGTTGGGGGCTGGTTTAGGGCTGTTATAGCCAGCTTCCCCTTGCCAGTGTTTAGCACATTCTCCTGCTGTTGTCCACCTGATGTTGGCCAGGAGGTGATGTCCAACCTCTGCTCATGCCACAGTTTTCCATGCCATCATTAACATTCCCCTCAAGTCTGTAAGCCAAAATAAACCCTTTCCTACTACAAGCTGCTTTTGGTCATGTTCTTAGTGCCAGCAACGAGAAGCGGACTGCAATAGTAAAATTGGTACCAAGAAGTGGGGCTGTTACTGCTGGAAACCTGATTCTGAGGCTTTGGCCTTTTGGAACTGATTTGCAGGAGGAATGTGGAAGGATTTGAGGCCACCCTGAGACTACATAGTGAATTCCAGGTAAGCCTAAGCTAGAGTGAGACCCTACTTCAAAAAAATTTTTGAAAACTTTATCTAAGAGATGCCTTGCAGTGCTGTAAGTACAGCTTGATGGACCATTCTGGTCAGCGTTCAAAGACCTAAATGCAGTGACAACTATGGACTGTGGAGTTTGGCTGATTGGGGTGAGAAAAAACTTTGTCAGGACTGTGCCAGAAGCAGTTTGTGAGAGAGGCTTGCTGTGTTCTGCCTGCCTGTGTCCTGAGAACTTGTGCAGGGTTGGATTGCATAAAAATGGGCTGGTGTGAGCAAATGGAGATGGCACAGAAGGAAAGGAAATCTTTGGGCCGAAACTGCTGCCCATTCAACTGAAACTGTTTGAGAGATGACAACCATTGAGATTGGGCCAGATGACCTGCATTGGGACAGCAGGAAGAATGTGAACTCTTTTGAAAGTGGAGAGCCAAAATAAACCCTTTCCTCCACAAGCGGCTGTTGGTCAGGCTGATCTGCAACACTGATCATAGGTTATCTGTCCTGCTGCTAGGGGTGTCTCTCAGTTCCACAGGCTAACCAGGAGTTTTAAGAAATCACATTCAGGGCTGGAGAGATGGCTTAGTAGTCAAGGTGTTTGCCTGCAAAGCAGAAGGACCCAAGTTCAATTCCTCAGCGCCCACGTAAAGCCAGATGCACAAGGTGGTGCATGTGTCATTTGCAGTGGCTAGAGGGCCTGGTGCATCCATTCTCTCTCTGTCTTCCTCTCTCTCTCTCTCTCTCTCTCTCTCTCTCTCTCTCTCTCTCTCAAGTAAAATAAATAAATAAATGCCTGACATGGTGGTGCATACCTATAATCCTATAATCCCAGCACACATACACACAGATTAAGCTTTCTAGCGGCCTTATCAAATAGATAAATCAGACAGCACTTGGGAGGCTGAAGTAGCAAGATTGCTGTGAGTTTGAGGACAGCCTGGACTAGAGAAAGACCCTATCTTGAAACCAATACTCCCCTAAAAATAATAAAATAAAATATACTGTAAATAAAAAAAAAAGAAATCACATTCAGACAAGACTGGGTGCATTCAGGCTGGCATGGCCATAGAAGAAATCACATTTCAAAGGCTTATGTTCTGCTGCAGATAAAGACAGTGAATTTAATGTTCTGTCTTGCTGTGAATGCCACCCTCCTTGAACCAAGGGAGATAGTGACCTCACACAACAATGCATTCTTCCCTGGGTAAGCGCCCAACATTTCAACCACTAGACTAAAAAGACAAGAGTGGATTCTGGCAGACAACTGTTGCTATGTGGTGCTCTTCTCACTATTTCTTAAGATGGGGGTAATGTGAGTGATGATATTACACATGATACTTCCTTGGTAACTCTATACTTATAATCACCTTCAGGTTACAGCTAAATTTTCTTCAATAAATTTATAAAGATATATACACTATCTCTTGTTTTGAGACAAAGTCTCACACTAGTCAAGGCTGACCTGGACCTCACAGGGATCCTCCTACCTCAGCCTCCCAGTAAGTGCTGGATTGCAGGAGAAAGGCGCCATGTCTGGAGACTACCTATAAAACATGAGTTCTAGTGTCCAAGTAAGATACCACTTATTTTCCAGCTGATTAAGGCACATGGGATGCCTTCCAGTGCATCCTGGGATTTTCTCCTTACCAATGTCATCTCCACAGTAGACATCATTGTGATGTTGGCCTTTTCGAAGCCTGTTTCTGAGGATACTTTCCCAGTCAAATATCCCAGAAAACTTTAAATGCTCCTTCCCAGGGTCGTATCTTCCCATGTTTGTCAGCAGATTCCACTTTTTACATAAGGGCTTTTTGTGATGAACCTGAAGAAGTTACTACTTAAAAGACGACACTTCTTTTAATCATTGAGCCAAGCACCTTATAATTCAGAACGAGTTAAACTATTAGCCAAGCAAGCTTTGCTACAGCTGCCAAAATAAGGAATGCACACTCTCAAACATGGACATTGCTGTGGTACTTTGCTAGGAAAAAATAAAGTATGACATTAGTGAGATCACCCTCCAACAATGAAAGAAGCTTCTATGGAATCTCTGGATTTTCTGTCCCTAAGTCAGGCACTGTCTTTGATGGCCATGATCTGCCAGTCAAAGAGGGTGCTGCATCCCTGAAGCAGAGGCTCCAGTTTTAATCTCAAAATTGTTAAATCCCTACAGTCCCATCAGGATTTTCACCATATTCTTCTTGCACTTGGGTGGATGACACACTCTCACCCCAGAGTGTCCTTTTCAAAGTCAGTGGTTTAAAAAGCAGTAATGACATTCCCGTAGCAGCATGTGCTGCAGTCATCGTGACCTCTAGAGAGAACAGTCGGAGTGATCGCACACATAACCCTGAAGTGAAACTCTACTTGGCATCAATGAAGACGAAATCATCACCAAGCCTAGCCAGAAGATGACATGCTCATGAAAGTGACTCTCATTCTGCTCCATAAACAAACACAACATCTTTTAAGACAGCTTCTGGCAACTCGATAACTTGCCTTTCATCCTGTTTTCCTTGTGTGCAAAGAAATCTATATTAAAAGACACTAAGTCTTGTATGTATGGCATGTCTCATTTTGAGTTAAACTTCACAAATGTTAAATGATTAAAATAGAGATTAAGAAAATTCCTCCGTTAAGTCGGCCAGTCAGGAAATGACTTTGGTTATGACTCCGTCTACTTGTCGGTATTTCTACTAGAAAAAAGAAACCTGTGCCTGTTAATCTCAAGACTTTTTTCCCTGTCTAAAGACACAGAAGCCTGGTGGAGGGTTGGAGGCCTGTAACCCCAGCATTGAGAGGCTGAGGCAGGAGGATCCTGCGGTGCCTAGAAGCTATTTCAAACAGAAAACATCAGAACCTTCAACTGTGACATCCTCATCCATCTTAAAATCTATTCTGAAATGTCTCTGGACAGTGGCAATGTACCTATGCCATGCCAATGAACCAAGAGCAAAAGCCATGAGGTTCTCAGATGCCTCATGGCCAATAAAGACGCTTTGTCCTTGAGGTGGAAACTGTCCCTCTGGTCAGTGCTGCTGACCTTTCTCCCAGCTCCATGGCCTGAGTCTGAGTTCCATGTCTTCTATTCATGCAAGGAGGGCCGGCTGTAAAGCACTGGGGCTAGATTTCCTTTCTTTCCACCTAATGAGCTAAGCCTTAAAATGTGTGATACAAAATCATCATGCTTGATATAATTAACAGCTTTTTTAAACAATTCATCTGAAATTGATCATATGATCCCTAGAACCAATACTGTTTGATTGAAGAATATGCTGATGCTTGCTGCAGGATGAACTTAAACACAAAAGACAAATTTTCTGTCAGAAAAGTCTTTAGTGTCTGGAGGGGAGAAATCCCAAAAAACAATTAAACCTACAAATTTGACACACTTGCTGCTTTTCAAGTCTCAAGACAACAGCAAAATTCAGTAACTTGATTATTTTCACTGAAAAATTAAACTTCCTCTCTCTGAAGAAGAGAGCTAACAAGCCTCTGCTCCCAGCTATGTTCACTGCCAAAACTGCCAGGTACTCTTCAGACACTGAAAGACCGTGAGTCAGAGGAGGATGGTATCACCTCAGCGAACAGCACTGTCGCTCACCTGGAGGACAGGTGACTAGGCATGCTGGTAATCTTGTGGCTCCCAGAGTTCCTATGCTGACACTAACCCACAAAGGTCCTGACAGGCTTGACTATGCCTATTTCAAGCGCCCTTAGCTCCTTCAAGAGAGCGGTATCTGTATGCAGAAATGTGATAGATCCCAGGTTCCCTGCAATGAAAGGTTATGTGGCTCTTTCTTTCCTAGAGAGGGCAATGGCCTTTCTATCTGACAGCAATGCTCCAGCTAGTAGACATCCAATCACCACAAAGAAAGCCTCCAAGGAGAGCCAGAGCCGTTGCCGGGTGGTTGATGCAACAATGGCTTTGATGAGCAGGGCTTCAGTCACTGTCATAAGTAGCTCTGCCCACTGGGGAAGCCACTAAGCCCGGAGGAAAGACCTGCGAGAGTGCTCAGTGCCACTTACCCAATGGCTGAAGATGGGTCACCGAAAATTTATTCAGGCCCTCCAAGAGAGAGCAGTAAGACACCCACAGAAGCAGCTGTTCCCTTTGGGGCTGACAACACCATCCAGAGATCCGAGGCAACCATAACTTCAGAAGGAGACCACGTGACTCCAGCAAGTGAGCACCCACTGGAAGGTGATTTCTCAACAAAGGAAAAGCCCGGATTGGAAGACGCTGCTGAGACCCGCATCAAGTCACCTGTTCCAGAGAAGGAAATCGTCACCCCCACTGAGACCACTAACTCCACAGCTAGTGAGGTGATTACTGAAAACTTCATTCCAGTGAAAATTGGAAGTATTTCAACACCAGTGGGTACTGTGTCTTTAATCGATTTTCCCAGTACTCTGGCAAAAGAAGATATTCTCTTGGCTGTCAGTGATGCAGGGGGTGAAGAAAGCTCGCCGATGCCCGAGCTCTCCAGAACACCAGAGAACAGCACTAACCCTGTGGAGGACACCCCTGCCCTTCACACTGAAAAGGCAGAAACTGATGTTACAATTTATACTTCCTCAATCAACTCCAAAGTTCCTGATGACGGGACTGTCCAAGTCACGGAATCATCGATTCCAGAGGCTGAAATCTCTCCCTCCATGGAGAAAAACTTCACTAACAGCCCAGACATAACCGATCTTGCACAAGAGAAGGCAAATGAAAGTGGCCTGACTGTTTCAGAGGATGAGCCTGGTGCTGGGACCAAGTTGACGGGCAAAGACGAGAAGTTCATCACTGTGTTTGAGCTCACTAACTCTGTGGAAAAGGACAAGGGGAGCACAGAAGAGGGCATCACTGACGACGAGTCTCCTGATGGCACTAATGCCTGGGTGGAGAAAGAGATGGTCAGCGAGGCCGAGACCCCTTCTGTCTTGCTCACTGCTGTTGAGTCAAGGTATGACTTCATCACTCCTGCCCCCAGGATGAAGAGCTTCAGGGGAGACTGCACCACTACCACGGCACAAGATCTGCCTGAAAACGCTGCGGCAGAGGCCGTGATGGAGACCACTGAGCAGTTGGCAGCAGAAGCCCCTGGGTCGGACATGCCAGACCGCAAGGAAGAGGCTTCGGCCCCCAAGACGGGCGTCTTTAAGCTACTGAAAGAAGACCCCGATGAGTTCATGATGTAAACGCAGGAAGTGGGAGGGAGGCCATGGAGACCTGCACTGTAACCTAGGAAGCTAGATGTATCCAGCAAGTAAAAAGCTAAAAGGAAAACACAATCATGTGGACATTTAAGGTAAGTATTAAACTTAGAAAATGCAAACGCTTGGAGGTCAAGGTTACATGACCATCTATTTATTTCAAGCAAGTTTCAGCATTTCTCTAGTGTCAAGGAGCCTAGGTTAGCTAGCAGTAACTTATCTTAACGTGAAATGTTCCAAACTAGCATTTAGAGCTAATATTTAATGACGTATGCCATTTGGCTATTTATCAGTCTTGTACTTTAATGAAAATTAAGCTATGAGGAGAATCGAAGTAAGACATAAAAATTGCTGTAGCATTAGAAAGTTTTCTGAAATTCTTATTCTAAACATTTTTCTTCATGAATGTCCCACAGTGATTCTCTTGTATTAAATATATATAAATTTTATTAATATAAGAAGCTATCTTATAATTGTTTTATTAATATATAACACTATCCTGTAATTGTTTAATACTCATTTCTAAGATAAATAAGCTAGGGCTATGGATGCTAACAAAACAAAATAAAAATTTACATATATGTTCATTTGTCTGAAAATGCTGTTTTATAAAAAATTATAAAATTATAAAAACATTTATAAAAAATGTTTATAAGCATAGGAATCCATTTAAAGTTTTTGTGTTGAGATTTTTTAAAATATTCTATTTATTCATTTTCAAGCAGAGAGAGAGAGAGAGAGAGAGAGAGAGAGAGA
>PVHP010004648.1:0-70735 GCA_004024765.1 Zapus hudsonius | reverse complement strand
GGGTGGTGAATGGGAAGAGGCGTGAGCTGGAAGTCAGAGCTCCTGGGCTCCTAACTGCTTCTACTGCTTTGTGCCATATGTCCTTAGGCAAATCCCTATGACTCCTGCCTGTGTGCCAGCTTTTATAGGAAATGTCATTCTCAATCAGGAGACTGGGATCACTAGGATGGCTCTTTCTGATGGAGAATTTCTGAGCATGGAGCTTCGGGTCTCCCAAATGCTCCAGTCTCAATAATAATGTTAACCAGAGTTTAGCAAGTAAAAAAAATGGTATTCGTGGGCATCACACAAATACTACTTTTGCGCTTCTCTTTGTGTTCCCCATAACACCACACAGACTATTTTGAAAGATGTGGATTCAAGCAGGGAGATTTAATCAAATTAATCATTTTGCTGCTTCATCAAGGTCATTTGAGTGAAGTATTTTTGTCTCTGCTTTTTGCTAGTGCATTGAAGATGAAGGCTGAAATGTCTACTAGTGCAGTTTGTGGTACTGCCTGGGGTTGTCCTAAGGTGATGTCAGCAGTTTTACCTGCTCTGGCTTTACATTATCACTGCAAATGTCAAGGATGAAAAAAATGCAAGAAAATGATTTTGCTTCAGAGACCCACAGATAAGTCCCAGGGATCCTCAAGAATCCATAAACAATATTTTGTTTGTTTACCTATTTTTTTACATAGGTTATAGTCATATCCCATATACCTGACTCACTTACCCTAAAGTAGCATTATTGGTATTCCATGTGGGGTAGTTGAGGCCTCAGTTCATCTGGGGTGGGGGGTGCTGCTTCAGTAAAATTTCTGCCCACCCTCCCCCTGTGGCTCTTCCAATCTTCCTGCCCCCTCTTCCACAATGTGCCCTGAGACTTGGTGGGTCTGTTAGCAGTCTGGATTAGTGCTGCATTCTCTGTAGCCTCTGGGTTTTTGCTTCTATGTGTTTTGAATCATTAAAGTGACTATTGCTGATTCCCTGGAGCTGGTTGTCAAGCTAGCAATGGGGAGGTAGACTTGTATCTTCACTTCCTATGCAACTTTCTCCTGGGTCCCAGTAGCTCTGGCATAGATGGCACATCTCCTGGAGGCAGTCGGGTACCTTTACTTGTCATACTGATGGACCTTGGATCTCCCATTATTCTCTGCTATCTGTGAAGTCAAACAGATTCTCTAACCAAGAGTGAAAGCAGGAGTTTTATTAAAAGCTTATCTAAAAAGAAAAAAAAAAACCTTGTCTCCAGCTGCCCGGCTAGAGGAGGTGTCACTGTGGGCAGATCCTAGGGTTCATCCATAAGGTGTTATTGGGTGGCAGGGGGGTATTCATCTCTGCCTGGAGTCCCTCCTATGTGGTGCTGTGCTCTCTCTCTCTCTCTCTCTCTCTCTCTCTCTCTCTCTCTCTCTCTCTCTCTCTCTCTCTATCTGTAAAAGGCAGCCAGGGAGCCAGTTTCTTCTGCCATTATGAACATCCCTCTGTAAGTTTCAAATAAATCCCTTCCTCCCATAAACTGTGTCTCGTCTGCAAGTTCATCCCAGCAGTGTGAAGCAGACTATGACACTGAGCAATAAATTTTATTTTAAAGCAACATAGTTAAGGTAAAACTGATATTAAATAAACTTCACATATTTATAGTGTACAATATAGTAACCTGTGACATTCATATATACTCATAAAATCATCACCACAAGCAATGTAGTTAAGCATACCCAATGTGATGGTTAGGTTTTGTTGTCAATTTGGATCTTTTTAATTATCTTGAGTGGGTCTCTGAGGATGTTTACAGGAAGGCAGCCTCTCAGCAAGGGGTGGGATGTAAGGAAGCTCAAAGGAGCTAGAACTAAACATCCTTTCCTGTGTGGGCAGTGCAAGAAGGAAGTTCCAGAGACTCAAGAAGTCATTAAGTCTGAGATAAAATTGCAAGACCCCACCCTAGGGCTATATAAAGGTGAAAGAATTCTCTCCTTGCCCTCTTGCCTGTTTGCTGTTCTGTGTGTATGGTGTTGGTGGTGGGTTTCTCTCTCTGCTTGGACCTGTGAAAGGGGAGCAGCCTCTTTTGCATTCTGGAACTTCCCCTGTATCTATAGCTACAAATAAATCCTTTCCTCCCATAAACTCTGCTTGGTTTGGCGATTCATCCCAGCAGCGTGTGGCTGACTACAACACCCAATAATCTCAGTGGTTTCTGTGTGTTCCTTTGGTATCTTTCCTGCCCTCCCCCACTCTCCCCCAATGTCTCTACATGCCCGCCATTCAGTCTTCTATCATTATGATTTATTTTCAGGTTATAGTCATATATAGTGGAATGATATAGGGTTTACTTGTTTTCCTCTGAAATCTTTTACTCATTGCTTCACAAAACACTACATCAGGAATGTATCAATCATTCTTTGCAACTGCTGCATAATATTCAATTATATAGATATACCACAGTTTAATTTGGGTTGATTCAATATTTGGCCATTACAAATCTAACAGCGATAACTGCTGAATCATTCAAATGCTAGTCATTCTCTTCTACAATCTGCCGTAAACATTGATTGCAAACCTAATGAAGAATTCGGTTCTAAATGTCAAACTTTGTACTTGTGGTTCCCAAGAAGGCTGGATTTCTCTGCTATAAGTTGTAGAAAGCCCTTTAGCATAAAAGAATATATCATAAATCAAGAGCCAAAAACAATAATTTTTACTCAGTAATCCTATCCTTAGAAATTTTGCCCCAAATTAATATTTTTAAAAAGAGAAAGGAGACTGGTAACTATATTTTGTATAGACTTGTCTATATAGAAAAACACTATAGATATATGTATTATATAATGAGGAAATATTTAAGCCAAACCCGAGTGCTTCGGATAGTCAGTCCACAAAAGCACCATAGGAAATTTGCCTAGACTATGAATACAGACTATTTAGATATGTTTGTGGATAAGGAAACTAACCCATGAGTAGTTTAGAACAGTAATGGAATTGTGAGCAATATTTCTTTTATTTTCTTTATTTTTGCCATCCAATTTATTCAAAAAATAAAGATTCTTCTACAGTCTCTACATTCACAAGCTTTCTTCCCTTAATGAAAAGCAGAATGTGTCCATTTGATTCTTTTCCCAGCATTGATGAAGGAAGTCCAGATATTGTCAGAGGTCCAGCTTAATGTGAAACACACATTGCTACACCTAGATAGAACTTATCACTGGTATTACAAAGTCTTGTATATTCTGGAAATTCTTTGAAACTCAAAACATAGACCATAAATAAAAAAAGAGGAAGTGTTGATGAGTATTGTGCGCCAACCACATCTCTCACACGCTGCTGCTTGAAGTGTGATTTGGTACAACTACTTTGGAAAATTATATGGTATTACCTAACAAAGCATAATATATCACACACTCTGTGAACATAAATCACCTTTCTAGGTGTATACCCAACAGAACCACGTGCACATATTTAGCAAAGGCATGCACTAGAATGATCCATAATAATCCCGAACCGGAAATCTCACAAATGCTTGTCAACAGAAATGAGTAAGTCCACTGTGGTTGAGATGTATGAGAGAATACTATATAGCCATTAGAATAAGCAATCTGTAACCACACGTAGTCATATGCTGAAACTCGCCAATAGTGAGAGAAGTCAGAGGCAAAGAGTACATAGAGTAGACTTCAAGTGATAAAGTAGCTATGCTTTAGGGGTAGGGATAATAGTTATTGTCAGAGACAGAAAGGTACATATTTATTGAAAGGCACATAAAGAGGCTTCCAGAGTGCTGATAATGTACATTTTTTGACCCAAGTGCAAGTTAAATGAATGTGTTCAGTTTTTGAAAACTCAATAAGCTGTTACTTAGGTGTACTTTTCTGTAACATATATACTACTCCAACAAAAGTTTCTTTTTCTATAAAGTCTATAAGCATTATTATAAACTTTAAGAGTGTTACCAGGAGTTTTCTTTTTTATGTAGATCCTAAAAAAAGGGACAGTTGGCAGAGTTAGTATACTGTGGTAGGTTTAAAATGAACTAGAAAATCAGGGTTATATAGCAGTGTACATCTGGGGTACCTTGTCACCAGCCAGGAATGGTTATTGCTAGTTATATAGCTGAAAGCTCTCAATAAATTTTGTTTTCTCCATTTCACACTGTCTAGTGATTGGCAAAGAAATAAAATATAGAATCAAGAAGGCCAAAATGCCCTCTGTGAGAATAAAATGTCCTGCCAATATGGCACACAGCTGCACCTCCATCCAAAGCTATACAGAGCTTATGAGAGGTCCAAGCTGCTATTTGACTAGGAGAGCCAGCAGGGTCCCTTTGCCAGATGCACAGCTCAAAAAAGCAAACAGAAAATGTGCTTCTACTAAAGTCCCCGAGGGAAGAAAACTTTTCTCCAATCAAGAGAGGAAAGGAGGGGAGGGCACACCTCTCAGCTTACTAAAGACACTCCAAGAAGCAAAGGGAGATTTTTTATCCAGTGGAAGAAGCACTATCTTCCTCTAGTCCTTACACATTGCCCAAGAAATATTGGGCTATCAGAATTTCTATTAAGAATTTTAACTCTTTACAATGGTAGTTTTCTCCCTTGCAGTTTCTGGTAATGATTCAAGGGCCACAGCAAGCTTCTTGAACAATTTTCTCATATCTTCAGTGTGGCTTTGGAACTGCTAGGTGTGAACTGGAAACACTAGAGGCAAACTAGATGTGAGCAGTGGGGCTGCTTAAATATTTGGTCATATGTCCTAGAATGCAATAGAGCCATGAAATATATAAGTTACCTTTAGAACCAAATGTATATTCTCTCTCTGTCTCTTTCTGTCTCTCTCTGTCTCTGTCTCTCTCTCTCTCTGTCTATATCTCCTTTCCCACTTCCCACAGAGAGAGACAAATTCCTGGTCTAGTAGAGAACATGGACTGGGTAGGTCAAGGCCCTATTACTCTACCAGGAAGTCAGAAACTTTCACAGACCTTCACAGTCTTTAA
Source organism: Zapus hudsonius (assembly GCA_004024765.1). Lineage (NCBI taxonomy): Eukaryota > Metazoa > Chordata > Mammalia > Rodentia > Dipodidae > Zapus > Zapus hudsonius. The sequence continues at coordinate 65,775 of PVHP010004648.1, read as the reverse complement.
AGACAGTTTAGAGAAAATCAAGGAGATTGGAATATGACCTGAGTTCTGGGCAATTTTAAAGGAGCATCATACATTATGTTATAGATGTTATACTGGTATAACTTTAAGTTTTAAAAAATGCCCAGCTGTGTGCATACTGAAGAGTGGTGAATCAAAACAACATAAAGCCTGGGATTTATTATACAGTAATCCAGCAAATAAATCAATTCATTAAACAAATTAAAGGCCAACTGGAGATAAAATAAGATTTAAAAAATGTCAAGAGTTGTTGAAGCCAGGTGATAGTCAAGAGGGAATCACCGCATTGTTTTTTCCATCTTTGTGCATATCTTGAATTCTTCCTTCTTAATTAAAAAATTAAAAATGGAAATAATTGAAAAAAAGAAGACAAGAAAAAAGGGAAAAAATGGAAATAATTAAAGCTATCAGTTGATCTGGAAAATAGCCATCATTTCTTATTGAATGAAAAACATAGGATGAAGAATAAATAATTATATCAATACTCCTTTTTATAAAATAATAACCTGGCTTTGTAAAATACACACCCAGATATGTTTAGGTTATATTATACGCATGTATATTTTCACGTGATATTCTGAGCTCTGACAGTCATCTAGAAGTACACACGCTACATTGTAAATGCAGCACTGCTGGCTGATATGGCTGGAGAAAGAATAGGCGAGAGCAAGCAGAAACAAGATTTCATATATCCAAGACCATATGATATGGACCAACATATGGATTTATATCTGTATGATACAAATACATGTATTTCTACATGTAGGTTTAGAAAGAGCAAAATCTGTTCATATTCCTGAAGCCTGCTTGGTGTCCTCTCCCCGATGTGCTAGTAGTGGTAGAAACCTTTACTCTCTACCCATGAGCAGATTCAACCAAGATCATGTCTTTACAGAATATGAACACTTTTCCTTAATATTATTTACTCAACAATATAGTGTAATATCTATTATGAAGTATTTACCTTGCATTAGGTACAATAAGTAATCTAAAGATGAATTAACATAGATATAGGATATATATAGGTTATATGCAAATAGCATACTATTTGTTGAGGTCAGCTGTACCTTGCTGGAATGAACATTAAAACCAAACACAGCTTGTGGGAGAAAGGGGTTTATTTCAAGCTTACAGATCTAGGGCAGAGTTCCATCAGTGGTGCAAGAAGCTGCTTCCATGTATCCAAACAGACAGAAACAACTAATCAGCTGGTGAAAACCAAAGATAGCAAACACAAGCCAGCAGCAAGCGGGACTCCTGCCTCAGTTTACCCTGCTCCACTCCATTGGGCTGGAATTCAGATCCGCCCTCAGTGATACCTTAGAGCTGGATTCCATCATCTGGCCCAGCAACACCTCCTCCAGCCAAGCAGCTGAAGATCCAAGTTACAAGTTTAACACCTGAGTCAAGGGTGGGACATACATTCAAACTCCAACCAGCACACTATTGCTTATAAAGAACTTGAGCAACTGTTAGTAAACATAAATAACTATGACAGAAACACAAATCTTCTCCCAACTTATAGATGGGGAAAACGAAGCTTAAGGACTTTAAGAAACTAATGGTCACATAGTAGGGTAGTTATGATGATTTTGCAGAGGTATGTATTTTGTTCATAGTGATTGAATATCATTTCTGATCCAGAGTGGAATCTTTAATTCTTGACCTGGAAAGATTATAAACCAGATGATAGAGCCTGCATCATGCCCATCAGGCTGTATGCTGAACTTCTAAACCTCAAGTGGGAAGCCAACATGGTAAGGTGTAGTCATGAGGTTGGGGTTTTATGGTGGGTTTAGTACCTTTATTAGAACCGACACCACAGAGCTCTCTCTTTCCACCATGTGAGCACATAGTATAAAGGTTGCTGTCCACAAGCCCGAAAGGAAGCCCTTACCAGAACCTCACTCCTGCTGGAACTTTATTTTGGACTTTCTGGTCTCCAGTACTGTTACGAACATTGGTTATTAAAGCCAGTTAGCCCATGGTCTTTTGGTGTAGTAGCCTGAGCAGGCTGAGACAGTGGGTGAGGAATCTCTAGCTCATGTTTTTACAATCCAGAACTTTCTATTGTATACTTGGTTGTTTTGTAGAAACAAAAACAAATAAATCTATCGCATTTGCATTGCTAGTACCAATTCCTAGTGGTCTGGCCTTGTGCAAATTACTTAACTGTTTCATCTGTCTGTCCCCCTTCCCTGACAATGGGAGAATAGAGTGAAACTACATCATACAATCTTTCCGTGCCTTTTGTAATTCCTTTTGTTGTAATGATTAAGTGATAGAATACATAAGCTCACCCAGAAAAGAACAGAATCTGGCAGACAATAGTATCCAGGAAATAATCAAGCTGAGAAGCTGTAGTCACTCTTGTTATCAGGCTACTTGACTAAACTGTAGATTCCACAGGGGCCTGGAGACTCCTGTTATCTTGCATTCAGTTGTCACCCTGAGAAGAAATACAGTAGCATGGCACATAAATAAATATTTGCTAAATGAACAGCTAGACACTGACAAAGGGAAGAATGATTCAGCTATGGAAGAAGCATTTTCAAGTGCATACCTTACCTATAAACAGAAACAAAAGCTACTTGCTAAGAGATTTTAAACAGAAATTTATAAGTTGCACTTTAATTGATTCAATGCAGAGCCAGAAAGATGAGAAAAGCCTAGATAATGCAATGTTCTCTGAACAGCTGTCCTGTGCATCGTAAAACACCCATGGAAGGAGTGTCGGGGTGTGCGCCACCTAAAAGCCCCTGGAAGCTGCTTGAACAGCCGTTGCACAGATTTTGATTTTTCATTTATTTTTAATAAAATCTATTGGAGGAAAGTTTGGCGTGTAATAGCAATGAAGTAGGTTTCAACATGACATTTCATTTTATTTCTTGGCACCTATGGAGATGAATATATTAATCGCAAGTCTGGGAATTTTGGTTGCTGGTTCTCCAAAAAATGAAATGTCACGTACTAAAACTGATTCTTCATCATTTAATGGCCAACTGTCTGTTCAGCAAACCAGAGTGACAAAGACAACAGTCATTTTAGGATAGAGAACACATGTTTTATAGAAAATGCATCTCATTGGAACTTTAGCCTTGGTCATGACAAAAGATCAATGAAAATGTCCTTTTTCAAGTATTCCTCATTATTTCCAGAACAAGGGAGGTTATGAGACTTTAATTTTGTCTTGACGGAAATCATAAAGCAAGGGCATCGATGTATTGCACAGCCACACGGTCTGCATAGGCCATCTTCATTGCTTCGCAAACCTTTTATAGAGTAAATAAACCTGGAAGCCAATGAGAGCAGTAAGTTAGATTTGAAAGCAAGATGCTGATGCGTGGTTCAAGGAAGGCGGGGCACACAGGGAGCTGGTTGGTGCTGTTCCCAGGGCCACAGTGACTAGTTTTCAACCTTATCACGTGTCTGAGAACATCAGAGAGTAATTTCCACCTTGGACTCAATCTTAAAAAAAAATGGAAATTTTGCCCAGCTCCAGTGAACTATACACGAGTTGCCAATTGTATCCTCATAACAACGAAGGGAGGCATTCTCTCTGGTCCATTATCAGTAGAACTAAGAAAATGAAGCTACTCAGAGATTGTGAGGATAATTGTCATAACCTAGCCACCCCGCCGTGCAAACAGCCCCTGTTGAATCTTTTTATATCTGTTCTGATCTGGTGAATATTTTACCCCTAAATCTTTGGCTTGCACTATCATTCCCAGTAGGAAAGACATCTCCATATAAACATCTTAAAAACAGTCCACCTATTTTCCCATCTCTTAGCTATTTCTCTCCAAGACATTACTCTCTTCCTGAATCCTCAGGTCTAGGATCCACCCTTGATTATATCTCTTTCCTTCTCCACCAGGTAGAGTTGACCCTGGTTGGAGGTCATGAAACCTCTCATCGCTATTTTGGCAGAAGCATCTAATTTGGAATAAGGTGGGCTCTGGAGGCTCTTTGAACAGGCTGGTGGGGATGCCAACTGAGTTCCAAAATAAACAAGTGAAAATACAAAATTAACCGTATTAGTTAATGCAGTGATGAGTGCCATTAGACTATAAAATCAGATGTTATGAGTGGTGAGCACATGGGTTCTACTCTTCTGAGGATAATTAGGAATTCCTTTTAGACAGAATAGCTTGAGATATAACGCTAAGGTAAGAAAGGCAAATATGAATGAGGGGAAACTACATGAGCTCTGGCTGAGCAGGGAAGGAGGGGCTGTTCTGTCTGTCTGAAATAGCAGCTTCCTTGGACTTTGCATGGCCATTTCTAAACCCTCTAATTCAACATCCCAAATAATGGAATTGTTGCCTAAAAGGAATTCCTAATTATCCTAAAGAGTAGAACCCAAGTCCTCACCACTCATACATGTAGGACTTTTAAGGCCAAAATAAGGAAAGTAGAGCTTATTTATCTTCGTGTAAAATTAAATTATTATCAACTTGAACTAGAATAGTGGCATGAACACTTTCATATGCTGGGGTCATATACGGTGAATTGATTTTTACATTTCACTATTTCACTATCATTGCTACCCTTGCTACCACATCCAGATGCTGCTAATTGTATTACAGACACCCAGATATGTGTGGTAAAAATGAATAAATAAAGCACTTGGAAGATGGAAAAAATGAAGAAAAGAGAGGGGAATTGAGATGGCACTGAAGGGAGGGGAGCCATGAGAAATAAGGATACAAAACCAACTTCAAAGTCATACTGATAATTCTGACAACTGATAAGAGGAAGACCCAGCAGGGTAGGGGTGGGGTCAGAGATGGACATCAAGAGCAGGCTGGGTAAAGGAGGTATAGCTACTTAAAGGACTGCATTGTCTGCAAAATATAACAAAAGAACTCTGCCCTCTAGCTCACAGAAGAAGAAAGGAATCTTGGATTTATGAGATTGTAAATGGAAAACTTTCAAAATCTCCATGAAGGGGAACCCCAACTGGATATGGAATCAGAAGTGACGATCCTCACTCAGTGCAAGAACCTCAAAGCAGAAGAATACTGTGAAACTGCCCTGTGCTACTGGGCCCAGAAAGATCAACCAGAAGTAAATGCTAAGTCAAGCCACAGAGCAATCTGTGAGTTACGCAGAAAGACAACCCCAGCTCAGCAGTTTATAGCAAAATATCACAACCTACACAAGAAATGAAGCGACTTGATAATAAGATTTGATAATACTAAAAATTCTAGAGTTGTTAATAACACAATCTGAGACATGAAATAAGGTTGAAAATGAAAAAGAAAGCTCTGGGTGTCATGAAGCAAAGAGGTAAACTGAAAGCAAAACCAGATACATATGCTTTTAAATATCAAAGTGGCTATTAAAATTGGAGAAGTATGGGCTGGAGAGATGGCTCAGTGGATAAGGTACTTGTCTCCAGTGCCTGAGACCCCTGGTTCAATTCCCCAGTACCCACATAAGCCAGACCCACACGATGGCGGACTTGGCGCTCTCTCTCTCTCTCTCTCTCTCTCTCTCTCTCTCTCTCTCTCTCTCTCTCTCTCTCTCTCTCATCTCTCTGCTTGAAAAATGAATAAGTACAATATAAAATATATAAAAAAAATTGAAGAAGTCAATGAGTAGGTTAAGTAGCAGATGAATGAGAGCCAGCTTAGCAGAAAAATCAGTAAGCTACAAAATAGATTTGAGGAAGCAAAACAAAATGCAGCACAATTGTGTCCAAAAAAAAAAAAAAGTCAAATACGCAAATGACAAGAACCATGCGCACTGGCCTGGGAGATGGCTCAGTGGATTTTACCATCTGGCTTGCAGTGTACAACGTCAGTAAAAGGGTCTTGTATGGTGGGGAATGGGGGAGTGGATGGAGCGTGCAGAGTGTAGGAGGAACTTCTATAGTTCCCTTGGTCTCCTGACATCCATTTTTCTCATTTTTTGGCAGTGAGAATGATGTAACGAGTATGACTTGATCTCTGGGGAACCAGGAGCCCAAGGGAGGACAGAGACTGAAACAGAGGCCTTCTGATGTCCAGTCCAGGGCTCATTCCATGGGGTCCTCCTTCTTTTCAATTCTGTGCCACTGGGTGCCAGGCCTGGCAATGAGAGAGAGCTCAGGAAAGGTCCTTTAAGCCTCTCTTGACCCTGGTTGGAGGTCATGAAACCTCTCATCGCTATTTTGGCAGAAGCATCTAATTTGGAATAAGGTGGGCTCTGGAGGCTCTTTGAACAGGCTGGTGGGGATGAGGTTTTATGTTTTATAATTGCTGCAAAAAAAAAAAAAAAGAAATCTTCTGCTCCCAGCCCAAAGGAAAGAGATGGTGAATAATCAAGCATGGGGCATGCTGGGACCTGCAGCCAGGGAGCTGGGCAGCAATGGAGTGATCAAAACGGGAGTGCTGACAGGGTGATGGAAGGGGAGGAGGGGCCGCTGGAATGGCAAAAGGCTTTACCAATACAAAAGCACTGCATACACACTGCAGACAAGAGGAATTACATAATCTCCTTAAATCCCTTTGCATTTGAGCAAAGCCAAGTGGTGGCAAGTAAATCAGCTCAAAAGATTTCTGAAGCCTCCACTTCCCTTCCAGGGGATTAGATTGTTTTTTTCTCCCTAGAAACCAAGCCCTAAGACCAGCTATATAAAATGACTTTTCCTGTTTTCTTTAGGGACAGTCTTGGTGACACCTGCTGTGTCAATTTTACCAGTTCAGCGTGTGTCCAGGATGACAATAAGAAAAGTATTATTCATAGTGTTAAGTAAGAGTTACATTGGAGTTGGCCAGGATGGGGGTCAGCAGACTTTAGTCATGGATGCTGTCCCTCCCAGAGCACCTCTCAGCTTGGAAGGGCCATTCTTAGGTGTTTGGGCAGAAAACTGTCAGCTCATACAGAAATGATTTGGATAATAAATGCGACTTCAACTATGGAAACACTTTTGTCCCAGGGTAGTTTATCAGGAGGTATAAGTTCACCAGCTTCCCAGCTCATTAAGGACCTGGCCTTTGCCATACTGGAGGCTGGTCAGCGTTCCCTTCTGTGCATTCTTCTCTTCTCCTTCCAGGGATGGGAACCCCAAGAGCTGCTTGAACCTCCTGGATTCTCCTCTCCATCCCTGGGTTGCCAGAGCCTGTGACAATCACCACTCTGCTCTCACGCCCCAAACCACAGGCTTGTCTGGTGCTATGTGAGACACATGCAGTAAACTGAATTCAGACTCTGGTTAAGTCAGAGGATTCCCAGAGATAAACCAGCTCACCTTTCCCAGTCCTCTGACGATATAACATGTGGGACCAAACTCTTAGAGTCTCAGAGCCCCCTCCTTCCTCCCAACTGGCTATATGAAGTCTCACTTCCTCAAGGGGCTTTCTGGATCAGCTGGGGATCTAGCCAACCTGCCTCCTTCCCTGAGCACTGGCCTGTGCCCTCTTCGCTTGGTAGGTCCACTGAGGAACCAGAGAAATACCATCCTGCAGTTAGAAATTATTTTGCAACAAAGTTCTGCTTGGTTTGACCGTATCCTAAACCGGCCTGCATTTCTCTGAGTGTGCTCTACCCCTCCATGAATGTCCCCACCCTGACTATGCTGTCCCTCTTCCTGGACCATGAGAAGACCCAGGCCTTCCAGAGGACAAAGTGCCAATGGGACAAAAGAGTTAATGGCTAAAAGATGTAAAAGTTAACTACAGGGAGGCCAAACTTCTCCCCCCGTGGCAACCAAAGAATCTCAGAAAACCCAACAGAAAGAAGTCTTTGAAGATAAGACAGAGAGGATCATTTATCCTAGGGGAGAGTGCGGCCCAGAGAAACAGACAGGGCAAACACAGGTGCAAAGATAATGGATAAACAGGTCTTAAAAGTTGCTTATACTTTGAAGAAGTTATCTAGTTATTTTGACTCCTGTGGAATTTACAGCTAACTGAACTATTTTACCTCTGTAAATCCTGCCTAATTGCACTCCTGGTTGATAAATTGTTTATTGGAAATGCTCCGGGGTTTTGGAGATAAAAAGCCCACTTTTTCCTTTGTTGGCTGCTAGTCTCCTGAGCCCTGAATTTGGGCGAGACAGCCGCTGGCCAGCTCCTGTGTGTACAAATACAGCTTGTTTCAATTTGACCTAAATTTGAGTCTGTGGTCTTTCCTTGGCGTTCCTGGGTTCAACATCCACCAAGGCCCCCAAGCCAGGTGCCATTTTACATCTCTCCTTCTGATCTCTTTCCAGACACAAAGTGCTTATGTTTCTCTGTATCTCTCTGCCTCTCTCTTTCTCCCTCAGCCTCCTTGTCTGTTTTTCTTCACATATACACCCTTCTTTTTTCTCTCCCCCTCTCCATCTCCTTCTTTCTCTCGCTCTCTCCCTTTGCTTCTGGCACCTTGGTCCCCCTCTTGTTGACCCAGTGCATGCTGTTTCTGGGTTGGCAGCCTGCAATTCATGGAGAATTCTTCCAGCTCCTTGCCTTTTTGCCTAAAACTCCTGTTCTAAGCTGTTAATAGACTCCTTATTTCCTTATTTCAGTCCTCTTATTCAAACCCTCTGTGGTCCCCATGATGTAGAGATGCCTCTCCAGGAAACATGTGGCTGTCCATCAGTGAAGTGTCTAGACAGCCCCAGGAAGGAGGCTTCTTCTGTATCAGCCTCGCCTGCAGAGTAACCCACTGAAGGACCTCAGGACACTCCACAGCTGGCAACTGGGCAAGTTGGGGGCTAAAGATCCAGCTGTTTGGGCTTAATGTAGGGCACTTCTGAGGGGTCACTCTTGCTCCAGGGCTTCCTACCTGCAGTCAGCCATGACTGTTAGGCCACTGCACAGCTGCCTCTCTGCCCAACCCTGCCTTTTCCCTCCTCCACAGGGGTTGGTCCCAGCATCCACATCTGCCAGCACCCACATCTGCATATTCCAACCTGTACCACAAGGTAACTCACCCTGCCCTTTCCACAGCAGCTTTGTTGAGTGCTTGCTTAAGGAGAAAGTGAGCTTGGGCACCGACAGACAGTTAGGGGCATCTGATAATATTAGAGCAAGATGTCCTTGTAAATTCAGTTAAATCAACCAACGCAGCTGCAAATTCAGTTTAAAAGTTTAAATCAAAAGTATCATTGAATAATAACTAAACAAATTTTGATGGAGCTTTATATCATGGGGAAACCACATTTTTAACAAAATATGTGGGTCAGAAATGTATTGGAATTTGGTGTGTTGCAACATAATTTATTCCTATGTTCATCTAAGTTGTGGTGGTCCACCAACTAAAATAGTAGTAGTACTATAAGAATATGTAAATATGAGACATGGTTAAGCTGAGGTACATATTTTTATGAAAATGTGAATTCAAATACAAGGCAATAGTATGTGTTTTCTCTCTGTCTTAAGTAGAACTTTGGAAACATTTGAACGTTGATTAAATGGTTGGAAAATCATCCTAAGTTTCCTATAATTGTACTGAGTGCTTCTTTAATGAATTTGAGCCATTTTTGTTCAAATCAGGTAGAAATGACTTGTCAACATTTTCATTGTGTTAAGGTCCAATACATTTCATCTTTCTAGATGCTTAGATAATTGAGATTATTAGATAACAAGGCCTAAAAGCAGCAAGACACTAAAATGCATTCCCACTGCCAAAAGGCAAATTAAAACAAATTTACTAATAGATCTAATTGTTCTGTATTTGCAATTCATGAATTGGGACAGCCTTTACAAAGCGAGAGAATTGCTCCTGGGCAATGGGTTTTGTAACATGGTAACATACCAAACATTGGGGAAAAAAACCTGGTTAATATCAAGTTGCTTTTCTGTATGTGTGAAAGCAGAGATATCTTCCTCATTACACTGACTTAGAGATCATCTTGAGATCTGGTCTATCTTAGAATCTACCTGCATTATCAAAATTTCAGTTTGATTATCTAGAATAAATGATTCCATTCTGTGGGACTCCAGTGAAATTCAGTCCAAAAATATGCTCTCCCATAACTTTAACACTGCAAAAGAAAAGAACCTACCTAATTCAGTGAAGATGCCTCAAATTATGTACAAGATATAATTTTGAAATTCTGTAGTTGAACTTTGGAGTATCTCAATTTGTAAACAGATTTTTTTAAAAAAAAAAGCAAAAAGTAACATAAGTATTTACTTAAGCAAATTAGCTATTGAGGCCTTAAAATACTTCACTAGACATTATCAGGAATGAATACACACTTGGACCTCAAATTGACTTGTGCTATTTGTTGGATTTATCTTCAGAGTAAATTTGGGCAGGAGGATGAGAGGAAGTGAGATGTCATAACTGAAGGGCTAAGGTTGGCCAGAGGGCCTCCATTTTGTCAACTAGGGCCTCCATTTTTGTTAACTGTTAAGACTTCTCTGTCACCCCTTGTTCCAGGAAAAACCACCAACTCTCCTGGGCCCCCAGCCCAACCAATCAGCTCCTAGTTTCCCCAGCAACCATGTCAAAATAACTCATGTGTTACTGTTTTAGCCTGCTACTGTAACCACAAGTCCTTGCTATCCTCCCCCACCTCTGGGTCCAACAAGTCCTGTTAAAGTAACCATGGCAGAGTTTGCCAACATCCTGATTCTGAGACCACTAGTTCCTAAGAGTGGACCCCAAGACATCTCCTCACCTGGACCTGTGACCAATCCTCCCTCGGGCCACTGGCCAGCACCTGTTTGTGCTTTTTCTCTTTAAAAAGCCTGTGAGCCAACCCTTTGAGGACGCAGTCCCAGCTCCCCAGTCTGACTTTGTCCCTAACTGATTAGTTTGCAAGTCCCTGCAATAAGGATTTCCTGCCTCTGAGCTCATTCCGTTCCTGCCTGTCATTTGCTCACACCCACACCCAACAATAATCATAGGCCTCTTAGTTCCATACAGAACCATTTTTTTTGAAATAGAGGCAGCAGCTGGAGAGTATGTGGTCCAGCTGGATCATCTGACTTGTCACTAAGAATATCAGTTCCTCAATACCATACCTTTTCCCATGCATCACTGTGACTCCAAGGATCCCCAAATTTACTGTGGCCTAAATTCATCCTCTCAGGAAAAAAAAACAAAAACAGGTTTTGCTGATGTGGTATCACAGTGAGTGAACAGGGAGAAACACGGCTTAAACAGCCTCGTCTTACACCTGAGTGTAACTCCACCACTGTGATTTCTCTCTTTTCCTCAATGTGTGAGCAGAATTTTTGTGTGAAGCTCTTATTTTAATTATGTGAGTCTAGGTGAAATAGAGAAAAACTAAATGTTATCAAATATTAATTAGGCAAAAATACTGAATAGACAAAATAGATTTGACAAGCTTTGTCTTGTCAAATACTTTTTAAAGAAAAATACTCTAAGTGGATATCAAAAGATAGTACCCTTGAAAAATATATTAGAATTGAGAATATCACACACTTAACAGAATTGTGCTAATCTTATTAAGTATGGTAGCAAGAATACATTCTCAAATATGCTATGGTCTACCAACAAGGTTGATAGACTCACTTCAAATTCACTGGGCATAAAATACAACCTTGAAGAGAATTCAGATTTGACATAGCAAGATCAGATTAGGGGGAAAATCACATTTTTGAGAAAAATACAGATATCTGAGACAAATCTGTCTTTAAAAAAATATAAAGTGTGTAATCATTCTGATTCTTTTAATGTTTGCTTTTCAATAAAGGAAATTTCATAGTTTACTTTGATGTGCACAGATATATGCCATTCTTTATAGGGAAAACTACCTTTTGAAATAGCTTTTGGTATTATTTTATGAGTCTGTCAATACATTAAAACTAATTTGTCCATTCATAAATGCCTTAAAACTTTTATAGTCCTTTTAAATATCCTTTTTACTCTCAAAAGTGCCTGGGCCTGAAATATAAATTCTCTGGTCACCCTGATTATAGTCATCAGATGTCCTACACTCCAAAGAAAATGAGTGACATCTAGGGCCTTACAAGGTCAAAGGCTCCCAGTCAGAGAAAAGTTCCATTCACCATCTCCAAAATTCTTTAATTTCAGCGTCCTTGGGAGCTTTACTACTGCAGATCCCTGGTCCTTGGAGACAAGACATAGAATATAAGTTCTGGATGGGGCCCAGTACCATGTGCTTTTACCAAGCCCTTCCTTCTTTCCCTAAAGATTCTTTTGAAAAATGTACCCAGTCCAAATTCAAATAAACTCCAAATATCTTGTTATAGAGCTGAAATTCATAGTCCTAAAGCATAATTAACTAGTACTAATAGTCAAATAGAAAAAAAATGGGGTCTGGTTTCCCTTGATGGAACTTCAAATAGGGAAGAGAGGTGTCAATTGTTTTGTTTTCTCTTCTCCAGTGTACCCTCTTCTTCAAAACAGAGCACAGTGTTCTCTCTCTCTCTCTCTCTCTCTCTCTCTCTCTCTCTCTCTCTCACTCCCTCTTTCTTTCTCTCTCAACAAGACTGAGAATAAGTGTTCCCTTAGAGAAGGAAGGGCAGAGTCCCCTGTAGCTGAGGCTTGCCTCCATGACCTCATCTGGATCACTCAGAAGCAGCAGGAGGAAGAGGAGTGGACAGGGGTGAAACAGAGGAAAAGGAAGGACAAAGGGAGAAGGAAAACCTTGCTCTCTCTGAGGAGAAGAAGCCAGTTTCCATGGCGCCCTGCTGCCTTCACACAACTCCACTTCCCCTTCCTCCAAAGCAACCACCTCCTTTTTCCCTCTTTTTGTCCTTGGAGGCGTTGCTTTGACTTCATGATCATTTTATGAAGCACACACCGAAGCGGGTTCACTGTGACATTCTACCCTGTTCTTGTCCACCCAATACCTCCCCATTCCCCCCTTTTCCCCAATGTACCTTCTTCTGCTTTCACAGCAGATGGAGCCCATTACTCTCGTCTTACCTGTGTCACGTTAGACCTCCTCCTCTCCCCTGACAGGACCCTCTCTGCTCTCATCTTCCACACACATGGATCCAAATGTGAATCTAGATCTCACACTGCCCTGTGAGGTGAGTGGCTTAGCCTCTCCCCTGGCTGGGTGGGGGGACTGCTTTGGGGTCTGGGTAGTTTTTCTGCTTGGCCTTTGCTTCTACTTTGGGGTGGCTTCTCACTGGAATCCCACGTGTGATTTTTCCACTGGCCTCTAAGTCTACCACGTGCACATCTCCCTTACACTCCAGGTCTACCAGGTGAGTGCTTTCTCTAACTCTGGGCCTGTAACCAGTACCGTTTCTTTAAACTCAGGCAGCCATGGGTACCACTGCCTTTAATACCCATTTCTCAGTGCCTGGCACTCTCATAGTCCCAAACCATCACCATTTTTCACTTTCTTCCATGGGGAAGCTCCAGGTGGATACCGTGCCTTCCACGGGAGGTTCTTCTAATTCTCTCTACATAGGTTCTGTCTTCCTCATGTTTATGGCTCTGCCCCAGCCATCGCTCTTAAATGAGTCTCGTGGAGTTTGCTGTGTTTTCCGCATGAGAGCGTGTTGCCTACTTTCCACGCACTTATGACTGCTCTGGACTTCTTCCTGGAGACCAATTTCCCTTAAATAAATACCACTATTTGTATTCCCTAAATAAACTTCATAATTCATAACTTATGCTTCTTAAGTCTGTTTTTAATCAATTCTTTGTTAAAAATAGGACAGGACCAGTCTCATAAACTTGGGGAACCCCTCCTGAATCCCAAAGTCCTGCATCAATACCATATTTTCCTTATCGACTCATCTTTTGTCAATATCTTGGCTGGTTTCACATTTTGTTTGCTATGCAATAATTTTATATATAGTATACATATTATATACTTTATATAAAGTAGATATAAACATATACTTTCAATATATGTTTGACAAGTTTTTTCAAAGATTAGGTGTAGTTGCGTGGGCTTACTTTCGACTCCTCTATTTTGGTCTGTTTTGAGCCAGTACTATGCTGTTTTGTTGTTATGGCTTTGTAGTATAGTCTGAAATCAGGCAGTGTGATACCTCAAGCATTGCTCTTTCTACTTAGGATTGCTTGTCTACTTGAGTTTTTTTGTGCCTCCATTTAATTTTAGGATTATTTTTTTTCTAGTTCTATAAGGAATGTTATTGGGATTTTTACAGAGATTGCATTACATCTGTAGATTGTTTTCAGTAATGTAGTCTTTTTCACAAAATTAATTCTGCCAATTTATGAGCATGGGAGGTCTTTTAACTGTTAGTATCTTCTTTTATTTCTTGCTTTGCATATTAAGGTTTTCATTATAAGTCTTTCACTACATTAGTTTTATTCCTATATATATTTGAAAGGTATTATGAATGGGATATTTTTTTTCTAATTTTTTTCTTGGCAAGTTCATTATTGGCATATGGAAAAGCTATTGATTTTTGTATGTTGATTTTGTATCCATTCATTTTCTGGAAATGTTTATCAGATTCTAGAGTTTTCTGGTATAGTGTTTTATATCTTTTGATCATGTCATCCACAACAGAGATCATCTGAGGTCATCCTTCGTTATTTACACATATTTTTTTCTTTTTCTTATCTTATTGTTCTAGCCAAGACTTTTGCACCATATTTAATCAGAGGAGAGTGAGCACACTTGTCCTGTTCTTAATTTCATCTGTATTTGCTTCAGTGACTCACTGGTGATTCAAAAGTATATCATTCAAACTCCAAGCATTTGTACAGTTTCAGTAATTTCTCTTGCCATTGATTTCTCTTTTTATGTCATTATATGATGTGCAAGAAATTATATGATCTTTTTGTACTGATGAAGACTTGCTTTGTAGACTAAAATATGGAAAATTCTAGAGAAGGGTCCTTGGGCAGCTCAGAAGAATGTGTATTCTGTATCTCTTGGATGAATTATTCTGTAGAGATCTGCTAAGCTCATTTGTGCTATGGTACAGTTTAACTTTGACATTTTTATTTTCTGATTGTTTATTTTTAACTTAAACAACCTATCTAAAGAGGAAATGGAGATACTGAAGTTGTCCACCATTATTGTTTCGGGACCTATTTGACCTTTTATGCTAAGTGTTTCTATGATAAATTGGAAGCCCCAAGATCTGCTGCATATAATTTACAATTGTTATACCTTCTTCTTAGGTTGTTTCCTTTATTAGTATATAGTGATCTTATTTATCTCTTCTGACTAATTTTGGCTTGGAATCTACTTTGTTATGTATCTGAGTATATTCTAGATTGTTTTAGGCTTCCATTTGCTTGTTTGATTGACTGCCATCCATTGAATTTCAGTCTCCAGGTATCATTACTAGTGAATTTTGTTTTTTTCGAGACAACAGACAGTTGGATTCAGTTTTGTTTTAATTTTATATTTTCTTTATTTATTTGAGAAAGGGGGAGAGAGAGAAAGACGGAAAAAGAGAATGGGCACACAAGGGTCTCTAGCCACACTGTAAATGAACTCCAAACACCTGTGCCGCCTTGTGTATCTGGCATTACATGAGTATTGGAGGATTGAACTTGGATCCTTAGGCTTTGCAAGCAAGTGCCTTAACCGCTGAGCTGTCTCTCCAGCCCTGGATCTGCTTTTTAATCTAGCCAGCCAGTCAATGTCTCTTTGTTGGTGAGTTGAGGACATTTATATCAAAGGCTATTTTGAGAGGTGTTTACTAATTCCATTAATTTTTTTTTGCTTATTAGAAAACTAGAAATTTGGTTGGATTATTATTTGTTCTTTTCTTTCTTCTGTGTTGGTATTTGAGGTTTGCTGGTCTATAGGATTGGGCATGATGGATTCCTTCCTAGCTCTCCTTGATTCATTTATTCCTCTCATAAAACTCATTCTTGCCTGTGTTCTCGTTATTGATACTATCTTTCTTCTTCCTCTGTATATGATATTCTGTTAAGTGTCTTCTGTAATGCTGGCTTGATGGTCCCGAAATGCCTTAGTTTGTGCTTTTCTTAAAATGTTCTTATTTCCCCTCAATTTCAAAAGGTAGCTTTGCTGGATGTAGCTATTTTGGTTAGTAGCTATTTACTTCCAGGCCTTTCTAGCTTTTAATGCTACTGATACGAGATCTAATGTTATTCTGATATACTTGTTGTAGGTAAGTTGGCATTTTTTAAAAAATCACAGCTTTTGATATTGTTTTCTGCTTGTGCTGTTGGTACCTTAGTTAGAATGTGCTGTGATGTTTCCTCCTTGGTCATGAATATTTGGGATTCAGAATGCCTCTTGAGGCTTATGTCCATTTCTTTCTCTAGATTTGGAAACTTTTGTTAGAATTTTATTAAACAGATTTTCTATTTAGTTTTCATCTCAACTCTTTCTTCTACCCTATGAATTTTTAGGTTTAGTCTCTTGATTGAATTCCAAACTTCTTAGATGTTCTGGTCATGCTCATTTTTTTTCTTTTATTGATGTGTAAATGTAACGTGCTCTTAACCTCATCTTCCATCCTTGACATTTTTTCTTTGCTCAGTCAACTCTATCAAAGCAATCATTCTCAAGGCCATTTTTCTGTCAAGATTCAGCTCCAACATCAGGTCTTCAAATACCTTGGGGATGATTTCTCCCTCTCCGTTGGACACCAACTGTCCCCCAAATCCCAGATTTGATCATAAGCTGCTATTTACTTTGCTTCAACTCTGGTTTCTAAGAGGCTTTGTAGTTTACTTAGTTATTATTCTTATTGCTAGTTGTCTTTCTTCCTAGAGTCCGAGCTTCATGGGGACAGGACTTTCTCATGTCTTTTTTAAAAAAATATTTTATTTATTCATTTTTCAAGCAGAAATACAAAGAGAGAGAGAGAGAGAGAGAGAGCACTAGGGCCACCACCTTGTGGGTCTGGCTTATGTGGATACTAGGGAATTGAACCTGGGGCCTTAGGCACTGAAGGCAAGTGCCTTAACCACTGAGCAATCTCTCCAGCCCCATGTCATGTCTTATCCCCAGGAGTTGGAAGAGTGCCTGACAAATACTAGGGAAAACACGATTAAAAGCAAAATTTCTCTGATTTATCTATTTTTTCAATTGTTTTCTTTATTTCCAATTCATTAATCTCAGCTCTGATTTTAATTATTTCCTTTCGTCTTGAGCTCCTCGCATCGTTTGCCCACTAAATAATGTAACTCATTATGGACAATAAATATATATTAAAAAATTAAAAAAAAAAATAAAAAAAGGACTCGATTGCATCTCCCCCCCAAAAAAAAAGCAAAATTTCTCAATCCCCAAAACCTTTTCATAAATGCAGAAGAGAATGCAAACATTTTATTGGATATGACTTTGACCACAGAATCTACCGCAAAGATTACAAGCAAAGAGAAGGCTCAGTCGTTTACAGCTAATGAACACTGCCCCGTTGCACTATGCAAGTTTGGCAATCAGGACAGCTGAGGTTAGATCTAGAGACGTACAGCCATGTCTTCCTTGATGATTCGTTTCAAAGAAATGGGTCTTGGTTCTGGGAGGAAACGTTCCTGATTGAGTGACAGGCCAGAAGCTTATTAAACAAAAGCAAGCAAACAAACAAACAAACAAAAAACACAAAAGCTGGGCGTGGTGGCACACGCCTTTCATCCCAGCACTTGGGAGGCAGAGGTAGGAGGATCGCTGTGAGTTCAAGGCCACCCTGAGACTACACAGTGAATTCCAGGTCAGCCTGGACTAGAGCGAGACCCTACCTCAAAAAACAAACAAACAAACAAAAAAGCACAAAAAAGCTATATATGACAAGGGACAAAGAAACAAATACTAAAAGAGAAAAGCGACAGTGCAGAGATAACACCCCATTTTTAACAAGTATGATTAAGACTTTAAATTTGATTTTTAGATAGTTTTTCTGTGATTAACCATTAGCTCCTAAGAGCAAGAATTACATCACATTTACTTTCTACAGAAGACCAGCATGTTTTGAAAGACAAAAGAAAGGAGCCAAGAATTTCAACAACTGTGAAACAATCTATACAATAAGGACTCATTAAGGTATTAACAGTAGAGATTAAGTAACATAGATAAGTTGGACTTGCCATAAGACCTTTTGAATATCAATCAAACACCTGTACATATACATTTAAATATGAATCAGCTAAGGTCCCCAGCCAACTCTGGATTCTATAATACCCAGTTATCACTGCCCGTCGCCCGCGGAGGGTAGTGATCATGCAAATACACACACACACACACACACACACACACACACACACACACACACACACCACTTGTGGGTTGACAAACGTGTGTCCCGGGTTTCAGCAGCACTTGTCACTGCCCACTGCCCGCGGGGGCCATGATAAACACACACACACACAAACACACATATACCACGTATGGGTGGAAGAATGCGCATTCTCTCATTATTGCTCACTTTCAGATCTCATTGCTCATACCCCATACCTGTTACCTCGTTCCTCATATCTCTTCATCCATCTCTCTCTTGCAGATATGCTACAGAATATATAGAGAGAGCTCCTTGCCAATCAGGGAGCTATTTATTGGTCTATGACAAGAACCTGTGAGCATGACGTGCAAATAGCCTAATCAGGACTCCCTCCTGAAACTCATTAAGCCAAGCCCCTCTCGGCAGGCTGTCAGGTGCCGTCCAAGACCAAGCCAGGAGGGGCCTCCCAAGGCCCCCAAAGGCTTTCGCCCCTGACACCCAGGCACAGTATTTGCTTAGCTCCAGTTCTCCTTTCTCCACCATCAAAAAACCCCCTCTGGCTTCACTGGGTAAACTCTTTCAGGTTTTTCTCTTCAGAGCCCTGTTCTATAATTCATTCAGAGCCAGAAACGAAGGCTCATTTACAGGGGATACATGCTCTCGCAGAATCTCCTCACCCATCTTGGACTTCAATTTTCTCCTAACAATGTTCACTCTACCCTATTCGGTCCAAAGATCACTCTCCTTGACAGAGAAGACAGAGGCAAATGGAAGAAAAGGAGTTCTGCTTTCTTCACGTCATCCATCAATATCACACCACTTGGCCTCAAGCAGCTGGCCCTTCCTTGTTCCTGCTCTAAACATGAGAGGCCTCCATGATCCCCAGCCTTGCCTGCACGTGTGTTCCTTCGCTCTACCCCTGAGCCTATCCGCCTGTTTCACAAGCGGAGTCTCAATGGAGATGTGCGGCACCCTGGCTCCAGATGTAATCTTCCCTTATCTTGCCAGTCTGTAAGCTGGCAAAGACAGAACTATGACTTTGAACACTCAGCAACAATAACCTTGGTCCCTAAAGGGCTTTCTTCTCTTCCCCCAACACATTCTCCTGTCACTGCAACTCTAGGGTAGGCTTTCCCCAGACCCCTGCACCCAACTCCTCACTAGTTACCATCGTGCATATTTCTTTCAATCTCTCGCAGTCTTAACAATCACTTTCCCAAGTCCCCCTTGAATAGCTCGTACAGAGACTATGTCCCAGGCACCACCATTCATAAGACTGAGAGTACAATATTGTTCAAGACAAACTCCCTGAACTGGAATTTAGACAACACTGTTTGGAGTGCTTCTTGATCCCATTGTGGCCCTCTTCCTCTGAAATTCCTCAGATTTTCGTTTTCTGGTCACATCATTAATATTCACCCAGAAGCATAAGGCTGAGTTGTCACTCTCTTGCTAGATCTAGTAACTTACCTGCTCTTCTCTCTCCATGCTCTCGCGGCTCTGCCTTTGGACTCCCTCATCAGTCTCTGATGAGGTCACAGCCTAACTGCTTGTTCTGCCTCTGGTCTTGGCTTCAGCAAGGCTGTCACTCATGGGACAGTTCATGATTCATTGAAAATAAAAATCTAGTTAGGTCCATTTCCATCTTCAAACCTCTCAAAAGTCCAAGCCTCTTAAGATGGTACACAAAACATTTTAGGATCCACCTGTACCTTACATCTTTTACTTCATCCTTCTAAGATGGTTTCTGTCTCCTATTCTACCTAGGTTATCTGTGTGGCTGGCCCTTACTCAAGTGAAACGTCTTGTTTCTGTCGTATTATAGCATTAGGGATGGACCACAGGGCTTCCCACATGCTTGCTGGTGCTCTGGCACAAACCACACTACCCACGCAGCGTGGTCACGGCTGACACCTCCATAGACTCTGGGCCTGATGTAGCATCTGAACAGATCTTAACAGAGGCCTGATGTAGCGTCTAACAGCTGAACTTGGTGTCTGATCTTGTTTCACACCTCTATGTATCTTTAATTATTAGCATTCGCAGGTATAGCTTGCATCCTTAGACCACTCATTAGTTTCATTTGCAAATGTTCTGGATTTCTTCCTCTGTGAATACTGTAGAATTTTGTTTCTGACTCCCTTTAAAGATAAGAAAGGGGAGATAGTAGCGGTTAATTGGGGTGGATATGATTCAAGAGTGTTATATGAACATATGAAAATGTCACAAAAATGAAACCCATTATTTTGCAGAGTACATGCCAGGAATGGAAAAGGAAGGGATGCTATGGGATTTCTTCTGACTAATGAAATGTTAAACAGAGATTGAATTGCATGTACGGTGAGCCTGATGGCACACGTCTGCAATCCCGCCTGCCCTGGAGGCTGAGGCGGGAAGATGAGTTGGAGATAAGCCTGAGTGACAGCCATAGTCAGGCCCCAGACCAACCGTGTGAGACAGTTTCTTGCTGCTTCCTCCTTTGTCTGGAGGGGAAAAGAGTCTTCATCAGCTTGGGGCCCTCAGATGCAGTGGTAAACAGAGGCTCCTGTTGTGCTTGAAGTAACATATTGTTGGGCACTCACTGTTGGCTCTGCTACTGAGGGCATGGAGAGCAAAGGGTTAATGGTGTACCCCGGTAATTAGGTAGGTGTTTCCCAGGTCCACCTGCCCTGACTCCCACCCCCATGGGCTGGCCACAGAAACCAGCATCCCCATCTCAGCAGGACTGGCATTGGGTATCAGCAAAACTTCCTTGGGCCCATCCCCACGGAACTGACCTTGGCTAGCATCACCTATTTCCCCCCACTCTTAGCCCCCTAATGAGGTGTTCTCAGGTTGTCCCCACCCACCTGTCCCACCCACCTATCCCAGTGCAGGCTGCCAACTCCCCAGCCCCATCAACCAATCTCCCTTTCCCTTCCCATTCCCCATGCCCCACCCCCTTTTTTTCCTATAAAATGTAAGTCCCCCAATTGAATAAAGAACCACGTGGATATACAACCCGCATTGCATTGCCTCTGTGTCTGCTGGACCCCCTGCGCCATTCCCCCCAGCTCTGAGGGCCCGGGACAACGGATTCCCGCAGCTTCTCTCTCTTTTCCCTCCGCAGATGGCCCACTGGGCCCGCAGAGGAGAAAATGACAACATATAAGGGAGAAAAAAACAAAACACAATAGCAAGAGTCCAAGCAAGAGTGATTGCTTGTGACCACTTGCTAACTGTCCCAATGTTCCATTCCCTGAGGAGGACCCGTATGTACCACTTGCAATAAGACTTAGAACAGATTAGAATACAGGTATGTTAACATGGACCCCTGAGTTCTCTTCATTCACAATGATACCCAGTTTCAGATACCCCTCTCCTATCTGCTTCTGCTCTCCTGGCACCAAACTAGAGTTTCTGCTCATCCTAGAGAAATTCTGGTTCTAAAATACAAAAATTAAAATCTAACTCAGACTCTGATGGTGGTCACTTTTTAAGCATTTCATAGAGGCCCAAAATGTCACAGCTCTCCCGCAGCTGTGCAGCCAGCGCCCCTTGGGGACAGACAGAAGGGTGGCTCCCGCTCATGCTCTGCAGCTGAACAGCAGAGCCAAAGGGCTGCGACAAATTGGCTGAGGAGGGCTGAGCGCCCGCCCGCAGCAGGTCCCTCTGAAGCTTCTGTCCCAGCAGATGGCACAATACCATGGCAATCAACGTAATGAAATTGTCTTTCCATTTGCCTTTATATGCCTTAAAAAAATAACTGTGTTTGAGCCTATAATTGTGTGAACAGGAAAAAATTGTCCTTTTTCTATGATGCTTTTAAAACCCCATTGTAAAACATATTAAAAAAAAAAGCGGTCTCCAAAACAGAGTCTGTTCCTTAAAGAAATGCTCTCGTATGCATTTATTCTCTGCCATCCTTCTGGTTTCTTAAGACACATTTTTTATCCCCGTGTGAATGTATTATGTATTCCTCTAAGTACACCAGCACAAAGCTAGCTACTGTGTGCTCTAGTTCGTCAGGTAAGAAACAAAGAACCCACAATCTTCTTACGAAATCTTTCATCTACTAGAAGTTTTAATACAGTGCTTACTACCTCCTCTGCCAGCCCGACTTCCAAAGGCAGCTTTTCCCGGAATATATAGGTGTAGCTCTTCATCACCTAGATGCTTAATATCTGAAATTTACAGGTAAGCATACGGTACTGTTTCTGTGCTTATATGTTTTCTAAACTCAACTACACATTCTAGCTGGGATTATCTAAATGTTTTGAATTTCAACTTGAAGTTTCAGATTTATAAGTGTCAAGTGTTTTATTTTGGGGGAAATGTATCGACATTAATATAAGTGCAGCATTATTTCCTATAGATATTTGCTGAAAGACAACCAACTTGTAGGGTTGTTAATATATATATATATATATACATATATATACATATATATACATATATATACATATATATACATATATATATATATTGGGGTTTTTTTTTGGTTTTTCGAGGTAGGGTCTCACTCTAGCCCAGGCTGACCTGGAATTCACTCTGTAGTCTCAGGGTGGCCTTGAACTCATGGCGATCCTCCTACCTCTCCCTCCCGAGTGCTGGGATTAAACGTGTGCGCCACCAGGCACGGCCCGGTTGTTACAATATTTTTAAACAAAATCAACCCAAAGAAAGAATTGAGCTTCAGCCAGGACTGGTGATGGATGCCTGTGATTCCAGCATTCAGAAGGCAAATCTAGCAGGATCGTGGGTTTGAGGCCTTCCTGGATTACACAGCAAATTCAAGCCAGCCTGGGCTACTACCTAAGACCCTATCTGAAGAAGACAAAGACTGGTGCTGTAGCACAGTAGTGAAGCATAAGCTGAGCATGCCCAATGCTCGATTCAATCACCAAACAGAAAAAAAAATGCACACACACACACACACATACACACACACACACAATCAATGCTTACTTTCAACCTAAATCGAGTATTTAGAGACTATAAGAAATATGTCTAGGGGATGAGGAGAACAAGGGCCTGAGATCACATCCACATCACTCAACTAAGAGAAAAAAATGTGCTCTGGGGAGATGTAAACCTGTACACACACACAAATGCTCACCCACACACATATGAATGTGTAAACGCATGTATGTACACACATACACAAAAACAAAAAAGATCCATGTCTGTATAAAAACACTATGCCAGTATGGGAATGAGATGGCTGATGTCACCTATAACTAAGCCTAGCAGGAGGGAGACATCTTTAATTTTTTTTAGGATGGCCGCTTGACCAGTTGTTGCTTTGAACATTATAAAATCCATTGAACAAACACAATCAAACAGAAGGATCGATAACTCCAACAGATATTTAAGACTTCAACATGGATTCAATCCAATTAGAATATTTGCAACATAGTATCTTACCACAGAAAGAGTTTACACAAGGACACACATACCTGCACATTCACAATACCTACATCTCCCTTCTTTCCTTAAAGTACAAACTACTGCGCAGTAGACATTGAAGAAAGAAGAGTTTAACTTCTTTGAGGATATTTTTAAACTCAATTTATAGGCAAAAATTTTAATTTCTAACAGTACCTTGGATGGTATAGCAACAAAGGCACTATTGTATACATACTTGTGATGGTAAAAATATTGGAGCTACCTTTTTTGTTTTTCGTTTTGTTTGTTTTGCTTTGTTTGGCTTGTTTTTTGGAGGTAAGATCTCACTCTGTCCCAGACTGACCTAGAATTCACTATGTAGTCTCAGGGTGGCCTTGAACTCGAAGTGATCCTCCTGCCTCCGCTTCTGAGTGCTGGGACTAAAGACATGCACCACCATGCCTGGTTTTGGAGCTACCTTTTCAGAACATAATTTGACTATATACATTAAAGCTCCTGTGCTATGATCTCAATGCTATGTCTTGGCTATAGTTAATCCTGATTGTCAAAGTGACGAGATTTAGAATCACCTCTGGGTGTCTATGAGGGCATCTTCAGAGAGGTTTCATCAGAACGTAGGGAGCACCATTTCATGGACTCAGTAGTGAATTAGATAACAAGGAGAAATTCATGAGCGGAGCACCAGCATTCATTCATTCACCGTTTCCTGACTGTGAACAATGTGACCAGCCACCTTCTGCTCTGACCCCACGCTTTCTCTGCCAAGACAGACTCTGCCCTCAAACCATGAACCCAAATTAGCCTTTCCTTCCTTAAGTTGCTTTTGTCACAGCCACGAGAAAAGACTAATAGAATCCTCAAAAGTCACGTGTGGAAATCCTTACCCTAAAGTGATAGCATTAGATCATGGAGGTTTTAGGAGGAGAACCTTCAAGAATAGAATTAAGTGTCCTACAAAAGTGGCCCAAGCTAGACCTTTGACCCCTCTTACTATGTGAGAACCCTGTGAGAAGGTGCTGTCTGTCAGCCAGAAGTCAGTCCCCACCAGATAGGGAATCCTCGAGTGTCTTGATCTTGGATTTCCAGTCTCCAACACTACTAAGGAACTAAGGTTGTTGTCCGTGAGCTACCCAGTCTGCGGACTTCAGAGAAAGCCAGAGTAGACTGACGGTTCTGGATGCGCCTCCATCCAATCACTGCAAATGTTTACAAGGATACAAACTGCAAGTATTCTGATGCATCAGATAAGAAAGGATCTAGAAGTATGTGCAGCAAATTCTAATTATATATGAATAAGGCCTAAAAAATCACCCAAATATTCGTTACTTATCTATGTTGCCAGTGTCTCTATAACACAGTAATTACTTTATAACAATCTGTTGCTTTTAAATTCTTTTCCACACAATGAAAGAACTTTAAAAGCAAAGAAATGGAAATTGGAACATTGGGATTTCCTATTTTCAGTGTTAAATATAAACAGACTTTATTCCAACTGGTTCAGTGGGCCAGAGTAAATACTGTCTCTGTGTGTGTGCTTCCCTAAGGCAGTGGTTCTCGCTCCTTTTCTAGTAACTTCCATCTCCATAGCTCATTCGATTGTTCAAAAAAATGATATTCCATGTCATTTCAGTTAGGCAGTCACAATACCTTCAATTTAAAAAAATGCTTATTCACAAGCAGAGAGAGAGAGAGAGAGAGAGAGAGAGAGAGAGAGAGAGAGAGAGAGAGGAGATACAGGTGGACAGAATGGATGCACCAGGGCCTCCAGCCTCTGCAAAGGAACTCCAGATGCATGCACCCCTTAGTGCATCTCGTTTTACTGGGTACTGGGGAATGAAAGCCAGGTCATCAGGCTTTGTAGGCAAGCGCCTTAACTGCTCAGCCATCTCTCCAGCCCCCTTTCACTATTTTATTTTATTTATTTTATTTTATTTATTTTTCTGAGGTAGGATCTCACTCTAGCCCAGGCTGACCTGGAATTCACTGTAGTCTCAGGGTGGCCTTGAACTCACAGCCATCCTCCTACCTCTGCCTCTCAAGTGCTGGGATTAAAGTCGTGCACCACCATGCCTGGCTTCACTTTTTTTTTTTTTTAAGTGAACCAGACACTTGGAAAAAAAATCTGTTTGGGAGTTTAGGAAGCTCTATGTAGTAAGAGAGACTGATGCCAACTTCCCTACTGAAAAGCATACCAGTGAGGAAGCCCAATCCTGGGCCCAAAACTGCAAGCAGCTCTTGATATGGCCGGGCTGAAATGGCCACCAGCCACAGCAGTAAAATGCAGGCGACAGCCACACATTTACAATCAGCTTGGCGCTGTTTCCAACATCGACTGAGGGATTTGGTTTTTCCCGTATTTGGCAATAAGGATTTCAAATGGACCGAACATTTCATATTCCTGTCAGCAGCCTCTCACCGCTTCAGCTGGCAGAGGAAGGGGAACCAAGACGATCTGCATTTTTGATTCCAGAGAAACTGCCTGAACACCATCTGTTCTCAGCCACCTTCGCCCTGCCCAGTGTGGTGCTCTCTGCGTGGTACCACAACCCCAGTCATCTCTTGGCCCAAGATTTTCAAATGCCAATGTTTCCCTGAATACAGAGATTTGGAAAGTTAATTTTAACAGAGTAACTGGTAGAGGAAATGATCTCTTAACGCTTCAAAGTTGCCCAGCTGCTGAAAAAAAAAATTATTTTGAGCTCCTCCAATCTTTATTCAAAGAAAGACCAAGTACAATCCAACATGGAGAATGAAAGGAGACTACAGGAGTGGATTGCTCAGCAGAGAGATCAATATTCTTGTGTTCTAGGAACTATGGAGTAGTTCAAGGTCACAGAAATTGAACAGGAAAGCCTACTGTGTCAGAAGAGGTAAGAGGAATCCAAAATCCCTGCAAGCTGTGTAAGAGACTGCATTTGTGTCTAGTTACATTTTATTCACCTTCAAAAGACAAACTGTTCCACTCTGAAGATCAGGGGAACAATCTTAGTAAAGACCAAAGACCACCATAAAAGCTAATAGTGATTACATTGCTCTATTTGAGCTATATGAACTATAAACAAAATAATAAAATCAGGCCCTTCGAGAGAGAAAAATCGAACATCCCTTTATTCAAATGAAAATGACTCATTTTTACAGAATCAGTTTAAAATTTATTTATGAGTTTGTCTATAAAAGCATAAGAAAGTATTTTATTCATTTGGTCACATTTACACTCTAGATTCAGAAAGAAGCCATTAAAATCAAAATGACCTATAGCTCTTCCTATCCTGATGTGAGGGTTAGCCTGTAGCATCCTGAATTTCCACTAGCATTGCTGTAATTATTCTTTGACTGAGAGGCGAAAGTAATTAGTAAAAAAGGTAGCATGTAGCCAGCAGTAGAGATTAAACATGAATTCTGCAATCAGATCCTGCAAACATATGTAAGTAATGACAGAGAAAAACTATCCATCCTAACTTCGAGGTTGAGTGGGTGGACAGTTGACCTTGAAGTACTAAGGGTGTGGCTAAGCAAAATGCAAGAAGGAAAAAGCATCTCCTGAGGTTTCCCAAGGTCAGTTGACAAAGGCCAGGTAGAAGCAAACATTTCTCAGATACCCTAGAAGAAAAAGAAAACAAACATCAGCCCAAAGAGCAAAGTAAAATTTGGATGAAGATCCTTCAAAATATACTCTCAGTACATCAGGCTCTAGTGGTCATTGCTTAAAGACTTAAAGTCCCAGTGCAGTGAGTTTAATTCTAAGTCACATTGCATGTGATTCACGACATGGTTTCTGTTGAGAATGCAGTGTCCATGGGCTGTGCGCTTAGAGACAGGCTCGCATGGCTCACAAATAATAGGGTTCACAAATGCCATCACCCACCTGCACAGTTACAGCAAGGACAGGATGTGGGGCAGAGCAATTTAAATGGAAATGTTCTAAGTGGACTCACATTGGATGATCCATCCGAAAGGTGCCTTCTCAGAAGACCTTGAGGCAAGGAGATAGACCAATGAGTACCCACCCTGATCATGTTCAGAGGGTCCATAAATCTCCATCTAGCAGTGCATAACGCGGGGCTATGTTGCACGTAAGACACAGACAATTGCTATTTCTTTAGCTTGCAAGAAAACCAATCCCAGGTTGCCTCCTAGGTCCTGAGAAAAGCTCAAGTGCTCTTGAGATCACATGGAGTTAAAGTTTCCACAGCATCCCGGAAAGTGTTGTCCTACTGTTATTAGAGGAAATACCATTTAAATCGACTTTAATATGTGTAGCCCTGTCTCATGAAGCCCAATTCTATATTACCTAGGAAAGCAAATGCATTTTTTAAATATAAAGGAATAATTTTAAAATAAAAAGGGCAATTGCTTACATTAATCAATATGAGACTAAAATGTTAAAAAACATTAAGCTCAAGACAGGTATAGCGGCTCATAGCTATAATCTCTGCGCTGAGGAGACTGAGAAAACAGTTGCTGGGAGTTGAAGGCCAGGCAGTGAAACAGAGTGAGTGCCAGGTGAGCTTGGGCTGCAGTAAGATCCTGCCTCAGAAAAAAACAACAACTGAGTGGAAGACTGGGGGTGGAAAGAATGTAAGAGCCATGGTGGGGGAGAATATCCAGAGCCATCACCCCCCCCCCCCAGCAACAATGCACAAAGGGGAAAGACAAAAAGAAAAACTGGTTACCTCTGGTGCAGTTCATAACCCCCTAAACTATGGACAGATCCAGTATGTGCACTGAGGAAGGACCCCAGTGGGTAGGGGACAGAGAGGAGGAAACGGGGACACATTCACAAGAGTTGCTCATACAATGTATATACTGATTCATAATAAAGATATTAACTTTTAAAGAGAACTTATTTCTTCATGTTCTATGCTGATGAAAATTTCTACTTAGAGTGTCTGGTATTTCAGGAGAAAGGAAGAAATATTCTTAGAATAAAGTATCCCAGCAGGTAGAAGAGAGAATGTGGTCCCTAAGGGAAAGCACACAGAGAAGTCTAGGTGAATGTAGGTAAGGAGCTGTGTTGGTGGGACGCTCTCTCTTTTCTCTCATTGTTTTTCAAATAAGGAAAAACACCTTGGACTTGGATGTGCCTGTCCTACTAAAAAAAAAAAAATCACACAATCATTGTGGCCATTGCATCATGAGAAAATGGCCGTCCTGTCTTTGACCCGTTGAGTCTTAGTAGGAATTTGTAATTCACACTCAAAGATCTACCAGTAGTCATTGGGGAGCTGGGTTGTCAACCCTCCTCTCTTTAGCTGAATTCCATTTGCTATGCATTTTTGTAATCCCGTTATCTTCCCCTCTGTCCCAGGTATTTTTTTTAGCTACTCTCTGAATTTTAGAAGTTGCTAAGAGGTGGAGAAATGAATAATCTATATTGAATTTCCAAGTCTTGATCAAAATTCAATTTCCAGTTGCATTTCCACAGCTAAGTTATGTGAACATGGAGAATGTCTGTGGGATGGTTTACATTGATTGTCAACTTGACAGAGTCTAGAATCACCCGAGTGATTATCTTGACTAGGTTCACTGAGGTGGGAAGACCCTCTTGAGATGTGTGTGGGGTCCTGGATGAAAGAAGAGATATGGCTGAGCATTCTTGTCTCTCTGCTAACCCCCTGCCAGCATGTTTTCCCCATGATGGACTGTAAGCTGAAATAAACTCTTCCTCCCATAAACTAATTTTTGTTAGGTATTTTATCCCTAAAATGAGAAGTAACTGATGTAGTCTTCAACTCGCCATGTCTCATCTTCCCTGCAACTCCTACTTACCTATTCTTGTAAGTCAGTATTATGTATATTGGATCCTAGAGTGAAAGAGACTGCTTCGATTATTTTTATGCTCTTCTATGTTGTCACTATTCTGAATGTCACACAAAACAAATATACAGATGGAGAAAATGGATGCATCCAGTATGCACTCTGCATATCGGCTTGTGTTTAATCATCTTAAATACAGTTACACCAAAAGGACACAGCTCTCCATTTTAAGACTAGATTCCTTCCCAGAAAAAAAATGCATATTCTGCTTTCTAACACATTAACTTCTCAAAAATGATCTTTTGCCTTTCAATTATTTATTATCTATTCTCTAGTTTATAGGTTAGGAATTTGTTCTATTTTGCCAGCTTAAAAATATCTATCTGATTTCCCATTCCTCTAGATATGGATACAGATATGCCTTTGGGTGAGCCCTTATGTACTTGGGCTTCAATGAAACTATAAAACAATCTGCGATGAGTCTTGACTGTACACATTGTAATCTTCACAATCACATTTGGCATTTTGGTGCTGGTCCAACAATGTATTGTACACACAAAATGCATTAAACACCTACAGTTACAAGATTTTTATTCACTGAAATATGTAAGGACATTTCATTTTCAAAAGTACCTTTTGCTGTAGGGCTTTTAAAAAATCATTTTATAGTGAAAAATTAAGTACAAGTTTCTTTGATGTGCTGGTTTCACTGAAAGGAATGCATTTACTATGGAAGAATGCTTACTATTTTTGTACCAAATTCCACTTAAAATCTTCTGGAAAATATATTCACTTGTTTTTGTTGTAGGTCTTGGAAAGAGGTGATTAAAAAAGAAAGAAAAACTTTGTATCCCATACAATCATGCTGGGAACAAAGGGCAGGTGTCATTTTTATTGTGATTTTTCTAGAGTTGAAATCAGCATTCTTGTTCTGATGTTCTCTCTCTCTCTCTCTCTCTCTCTCTCTCTCTCTCTCTCTCTCTCTCTCTCTCTCTCTCTCTCTCTCCCTCTCCTGAAGAATCTAGGTAATCACTCAGTGGGCTGCCCATCCCACAGCTGAAGACCACATCAAAAAATATGGATAGGAGAAGGCCACAACATATTTTTTGAAAGGCTCACTGGTTTTATTCTTTAACCTGGAAAGATTTTTTTTCTAAGAGAACAAAGAAAACTTACCCAGCTGTTGGTACTATTCATATTCCGACAGCCTCCAGATTGCTCGAGGCCACCTGGTTGACTTCTGCCTTGGAGTCGGTCCAGAAAAGCATTATTTACCCTTTAAAACAATGAAAAATGTGAGTAGGTAGAAAGCCTGCTGCAGGGCTGAGAGGTTTTGGAGAATGTAATGTGCTCTGTAAACTGATGTGGGGATTGCTTCCTCCCTCAGCCTTGAAGAAAGCTAGAGAATCCTCTGTCCGCAGTCACCACAGGGCATCCTGGTGACAGTCCTTTATTGGGGTTGGTGGCAACCTTGGCTCAAGCCACAGGGGCATGGAGTTTTAACTTCAGCTTCATTCAGTGATTTTCTACCTGTCAACTTTGCTCACTCAAGCAACCCAAGTAATAAGACATTCAGAGATAGAAGAAAGGTAAAAGTTTCAGCAAGAACATATTTTTTTAAGCAAAGAGAAAGGTCTATAGCAGTGCTGATTCAGTCAGACGTTATTTCCAAATATACTCTACTGCATTGCTGGTCTTCCTAAAGAAATCCCATGAACAGATAGCAGAGTGAACACAGGAAGAGAGAGAGGCAAAAGGAAACATCAGGAGAGATGTACA
Organism: Zapus hudsonius; assembly: GCA_004024765.1. Lineage (NCBI taxonomy): Eukaryota > Metazoa > Chordata > Mammalia > Rodentia > Dipodidae > Zapus > Zapus hudsonius. The sequence continues at coordinate 34,783 of PVHP010004648.1, read as the reverse complement.
GATGTCCAAAGGAAGAAATGGGCACAACGCCTCCTGTTCAGTCACACCTGCAGCAACCAAGTTCAGAGATAGTCTTGAATTGAGAAAATTACTTTCAGCAAGATTAGATTAAGGGCTTCCAGCACAGCGATGGTGGTATAGTTACCCTCAGTATCCATGAGCTATTGGTTCCAGGACTGTCTGGGGGAACCAAAATTCCCCTTATCTAAATGCTTATTATAATGCTATGTAAAAATTATTGCACTGTCTTCTTTAGGGAAAACAAGGAAAACTGGACACACTTTCTCTGAGTATCTCAAGGTACCATTGGTTGAATCTGGGGGTGTGGACTCACTGCCTTCTCTTCTAGAGCTGGCTTAATAATCATTTTTCTAAATATTTTTGTCTCCTGGAGTTTTCAACAGCACACTCATGCAGAGCTGAGTAGATTTCGAGACTTGAAACAATGGATTGCTTAGGACTTGCACAATTAAGACTTGTGAGCATCTGGGTAGCAGAAAGTGTCCAACACATAGCAGCCACTCGGCGCACACTGACGGAAGGAGGGAAGGTAGAACCAGCCATCCCTTTCATTCATGAACATCAGTAGCATTCGGTCATGGTGGGCAGCTGTAAGTCACGACCACCAGAAACTCGTGAATGTTGAAGAAAATGGCTGGGCAGTAAAGTCCAGGGCTGGAGATGCGCTCTCTCTGAGGCTGGCCATGTCAGCCCCTGTGCTTGTCTCAGGGTTACTGACTTGCTCTTTCTCCACGGCATCAAGTCCCATCAGGTACTGGTTGCCTCTCAGCTTTCACGGAGCTTTCCCTCTTCTCACTGTAGAGTTCCACAGGTGCCCCATCCAGGCTCGCCTAGCTCAGGCAGAGCTCTCTGTACCTGTCATTCTTCCCTACTCTCTAGGCGGGCAGGCCGAACAGAACATCACCAAGCCGCAGACTTGACTAAGGCAGAAGAAATCAGCCTGTGTGCAACACAACCACGGCTGTTCCAGGCTGCCTACATACCTAGGGCTGGTTTTCATATTGATTGATTAAATTTTCATATATATATGTATATATGTGTGTGTGTTATTTTGATCCTATTTACCACCCCCATTTCCTTCTCTTGTTCCTCCCTGACTCCAGAACTTCTTCTTCCCAACTGGTTTCCCTTACCTTTAATATTTCTTTGTGTAAGAGTGTGAGTGAGTGTGTGTGTGTGTGTGTGTGTGTGTGTGTGTGTGTGTGTGTGTGGAGAGAGAGAGAGAGAGAGAGAGAGAGAGAGAGAGAGAGGAGGGAGAGGGAGAGACTCACTGAGTTGAGTTAGGCCTGCTTGCAGAGCATGGGTGGGGATGATTTATTACAGCATGGACAGTTTGCCAGTGACTACCCCACTGAGGAACTGCCTCTTGCTTTCCCAGTAACTTCCAATAGCTCCTCGAGCCCTCCCTGAGGGTTTTTTTTTTGTTAGTAACAAAGAGGGGAGCTAACGTCAGGATCCCCCAATCCCTCTCACCACCCCTCCACATACAATCCACTAGATGTCTTGTCTGCTCTGTATCCTGGTCCCTTGTTTCATGACCACCATTCAGTTCTCATCAACATCACATCTCTAGGCCACTGCCAGCCATACCCCTCACAACTCCCAAAGTTAATGAGAAAAGGGATCTTGCTTTCCGTTTTTTAAAACCCTCACAGGACTTCTCGCTGGTCTCAGAACAGTCACCTCACATTGTTACCTACCTTTCTCTCCTCACTGCATCCTGCTCTCTTCCTCAGCCAGTACCATCCAACCTACAGGATTCAAAGTCTGGACTTGCCCTCTCCTGGTAGGAACTATCTGAGTCCATGTCTCTGTCCCCAATCAGATGTGTTTTGCTCTCATTATCCTGTTGAGGGAGGCTTTAGTCAGCTGTCACCTCCAACTGTCCTTCCTGTGATATTGTCCTCCTGGTGTTTTTCACCATTTGAAAAAGCCTTGCTGTTTAACTGTTGACGTCTGTTTCTGTCTTCCAGATTCATTTCCATGGGATCAGAGATCCTTTCTGCCCGGTGTGCCCCACTGCCTAGATCCACACTGGCGGAGCAGAGCATTCGCTCCTAAGATACTTAGTGAGCGACTGAGCCTCTGGGAAGAGTCCCTATGGCTGTTACTGCTGTGGACAGCAACTGCACCATGGAAACCCCATTTGTAGAGAGTGACATGTTCAGTGACAACTGCTCTCACTGGCTTGTCATAAAGGAAGGTGACACAATTCAGTCCCAAGCATTAGTTCCTGAGAGAAGCAGAGGTGGAGCTCTCTTTGACACTTCAGGAAGGCCCGTAGCTGGCCTGTGCACTGCATTATGGGTCAGCCAGAGTAACAGGTGGCCAAGACCTTGTTTTTCTCCAATGCCAGCAAGAGTTCAAACAGGGAGGAAACGCTCCCCTTACATGTTTGTTGAGAAGGTGGAGACAGACCCTGCATTTTACTGCTATCACACTTGCACTCGGTTTTCTTCTCGGGGTAAATTTGGAACTATCTTACAGAGGTGGTTGAATTTTCTGTAAATCTATCCAGCTCATTTTGGCATTCACCATATGACCCAGATGCTTACAAGCCCTTCACCCTCATGAGGCCTATTCTCTCTGGAGTACCTACTTGCTTCTTTGGCTCAAATGGTTACACAGAGGCAGGTTCAGGCTCAAGCGCACCACAGGATTCACTGAAAAGCTCACAGCAAATCCCACAAGCTTCCTATTATAACCTCAAGGTTGAGTATTATTCTATGTGAACTTTGAAACAACTCCGAAACATGTTGCCTTCTTAGCTCCAAAGAAATTTTGCTTCTGGACAACACCTAACTCATGTCCCCTAAAAAAGTACTATACAACTTGTATTACTGCTCTAAGAATAGACTCCACTATATAAAATATTTTTATTTATTTAATTGAGGCAGAGAGAGAGAGAGAGAGAGAGAGAGACTATGGACACACTAGGGCCTCTAATGGCTACAAATGTACATGTACCCCTTTGTGAATCTGGCTTTACGAGGGAATCAATCCCGGGCCTTCAGGCTTTGCAACCTAGTGCCTTTAGACACTGAACTATCTCCTCAGCCTGATGCTACTGTTTTGTTCAGTAAGATGTTATTGAATGCATATTCTCATATAAAACATTATATATATGATATATATGATACACACATATATATCATAGGAAAACTGTACACTGTAACAGCAGAACAAATGTAAGTTCTTTTTAAAAACTGGTTAGGAACATAAAATGTGTTTTAGAGCTTGATCAGTTATTTCACATTTTATTACTGAGTTTATTATCTGGAGATATTTCTCTCATGGATTAAACTTGGTTCTATATTTAACTAGAATCAATAAAGGAGAGAATAGGTATAGAAAATAAACAGCTCCACCAATATTTACATTTTTGCAGTATAGAAATAAATTTAAAGAGTGATAGCCAAGATTCCTATAACAAGAAAGCAATCTTTTCCACCCCTAGCTAAAGAGCATGTACTTTTATTAGGTGACCATCATTGGCTAATTTATTAGCAACAGGGGTTGTTAATGTGACATATTGCTATCTCTAAGATGCATAAGGCTTTCTAATCCAATTAATCCTCAGAAAGCCACAGAAATAATGGGCTACTCAGGCAACCAGTGTTATAGCAATGCAATATCAGTATTTTTTAACCAGAAGTCTTTTAAAGAACAAAATTAGAAAAACCTATAAGAAGGGCTAAATAATGTATGATCTCCTTTATACAAGGACCCCCTTATTTACCCAGCAAAATAGCCTAACCAACAAAGTTTTGATGTTTCCTTAAGTTAGGAAAAAAAATCTTAAATTTACATATGACATTATAACGCTATTTTGAGAAGAATTTAGAAGCAACATAGTCTACTAAAGAAAAAACCCATAACCCCCCACGCATAGTTAGGGGTGCCCTCAGCCCTGGACCATCCACTGAATATTTTTGTGTGTCGTGCAAGAGTGAAATCACTACAACTTGAATACCCATTAGTAATGGGGCAAGGTTAAATACATATGAGAAGCCCTCACTTTAAATCATGAAAACCCTTACAGTAAATTGTTCTGAGATGCTCAAACTCTTTCCCCAACAACAAACTCAACCCAGGTGCCACCCCGAGAAAACCCCAGCACAGCAGTGAGAGACAATATAGTGTTACCAGTGATGCTTCAAAATTCAGGTGACATATTGCTAGATACTCCCAAAGTACTTACATCTGATAGTAAGAATAAGAATTTACTCACAGGTTCTATATTGTGCCTTTTTTTCCTTCCGTAATATATTAGTCAACATAAAGTATCGTTAATGCATTATCATCTGAGCTTTTTTGGGTCAGAGCCCTGGGATCTGACCAGCTATGCCATGCAGGTATTCTAAAGTAGTCTACAAGTGGTTGAGCACTAGTTCAAAGGGGTAAGATGCTCTGTCCCAGGGGAGGCAAACTTAATGTAGCCTAAATAAACACATGGCATTATTGAGGTTCTAATGTGAGTTTCAATGCCAACTATGCAAGAAACTTGGAGCATTTGTGTGCATGTGTGTGTGTATGTACACTTATGCGTAGTATTTGTGTGGATCTGTTGTAGCTGCCAGATCTCAGAATACATCTCAACACAATTACAAAGATTTACAGAGTTTCAGAACCATATTTAATAATATTACTTCAGCGTTTTCCTAAAACATTGCAACACTTTATAAGCAATCGATTTTACCAAGGATGCTTATTTTATTAATCATTTATACCTCCTGTGCTGAGCTTGATGCATTTTGGCTCTTTCTTCCTCTTGTTGCTGTTGCTTAGGTTCCAGTAATTTATTCTAGGAACAATAAAAGTTTTAAGATATGGTTTTCAATTAACACGGTTGTACAGAATACACCCAAATCAATTATACATTTAACCTTAGCTGGTGCGACATTTCACTCTTGAAACTTCTACTTAAATACCATTTGGATGTGAAATTATTTTCCTATATAAGTAAGTAGCAAAAATAATCACAGCTTAGTTTGAGTAGCTCTGTGAGTGTAAAATTGTTAGATTAAAACCAATGTGCATGGTCAAAAAGTTAGACAAAGAGGAACAAAACACACTGATGAAATATGATGTGAGTAGAGCTCATCTGTGTTATACAAAGAAAAACAAATCAAATTAGTTCCTCTAAGAGTACCACACAATATTATTTCTTGGTATTTTTCTAGCATTTCTTTCCTAAAAGAATTCACTGCAATTTGCAAGTCAATATTAAACTCAGGCCTGGAGAGACGGCTCAGCGGTTAAGACACTTGCTTACAAAGCCTAAGAAATCCAGGTTTGATTCCCCAGTACCCACATAAAGCCAAATGCACAAAGTGGCACATGCATCTGGAGTTATTTTACAGAGGCTGGAGGCCCTGGCGTGCCCATTCTCTCTGTCTCTCTTCTATCTCTCTCTGCTTGTAAATAAACATTAAAAATATTTTTTTAAATATTGGACTCAATTCTGTAACTACAGTTCTCTTAGTAAAAGCTTTTCTTCCCCCTGAACACTACGTACACAACTATTATTGGACAGTTACATCTAATATTCCCACAACGTTAGGGTCCCTCACATTTCTGTACATCTCTAGCTTCCAAGATGATATTACCTTGTTAAAACAAACAACCTCTTCCAGTCTCAGTTACCACTAGGTGCAAAGAATTCTCTCCCAACTATTGTCTACTTTGACATAGATCGAACTTAGATTTCATTTTCAAAGACAGAGAAAAAAGCAGAAGACAGAAAATTATTGGCCCAAGCCATAAATCAGTAACTGAGCTAGAAAGATTTTCTGTAGAAACAATACTATCATGTCTTGATGAACACACACCAATGAACTCGCTATTGTTCTCATTTCACTCAAAGAAATATGAATCAAAACAACGAGATAAAATATTTCTATCATGTTGCCAAAATTCAGAAAAGTCTTGCAGAGAATCAGGGGCCTCTGAACACATGGGTGCACTGTCTGAATGAGTAAAAATTTAGTTTTGGAGGACAATTTTACAATAACCACCAAGAAATAAAATATATAACCCTTTGTAGAAGTATTTAAAGGATGGATGGGAATAGATATATTTACAGCTGTAGCCAAAGCGACCTGAGTTCAAGGGAAAGTCTTGATGCCCATCAATGAGGAGCAAGAGGTTGTCTGACTCAGACAATGGGACCCATGAAACAGGCAGAGCTGATTGTCAGGGGCAGGGAGGGCCTATGAGAGAGCAGAAAGATGTATCAAGTGGTAAAAGCCCAGAGCAATTTTCCTTGCACCTTTATATATAAATAGGATGTATATATTATATATATTTCAAAGTTTAGATGGCAGTATTGTCATATTTAAAATGGTTTAAGAAAAATACACAAAAATTTTTTTGTCATTAACAGAAAAGCTTGGAGTGCAGAATAACAGGGAAAGAGACAGATTTAATATCTCCTATAGTTTTTGGTTTTTTTGAATAGTTACATGGATATATTACTTCATACCATCCATAGGCCAGTTCTGTCTCCTTAAATTTTTCTCTATTTAAAGGTTTTAATAAGTACAGTTTTTCGTCTTTAGAGATAAGACAAGAGGCGTTCACTACATTATGAAGTAAGGGAGGACGAAAGAGGAAGGAAAGAAGGTGCACACATCCTGTTCAAGACCTGGAAGGATAAGAAGAGAAAATAAAGACCTGGCAGGACGTGGGGACAGGAAACTGAGAACATTGTCCCAGATGGCAGAAGGGGAGGTTGGCATTGCTGCTCTCAGAATTATCATCCTGTAATTAGCAAAATATATTTACCAGGGAGAGGTTGATTTCCTTTGGTACCTAAAAGGTTAATGAGTTCTGCTGAGCTGACAGTCCCTGGGGATGAGGATGAATCTGAATGGCTTATCACATTCCTGGTTCGTTGACTGGGTTCTCACTTGGAAGTTCACCATCGAGATGAATAACCACAAACACATTGTTCTTGTTTCAAGAACCAAGGCTGGCACCTTAAGAGGATCAAAATCTAAGCAGGCGGAAGAGGAAGCCCACCATCTCAGACCCTGTCAAGTCTCATCCCTCTCAACACAGATTTGCTAAGTACCAGCCACTTTGACACAGGCTTCCTGGGGAAGGTTCAGTTACATGTATAGACAGGTCTCCCTGATGGAAACCACCTGCTGGAGGCGGAGCTGGAAACAACCATGATGCAAAGGACAAGCAAAGCATTGCTGAACCCGAGTCCAAGCAATGACATGGAAATGCATCCAAAGAGGTCTCCAAGAAGAGAGAGCTCTCCTAAGTCCCCTTCCAAAGCTGGGTTCCACACAATGCAGGCACTTTAGAGATGAGACACCAAGGACAGAACTTCTTATAAACACTGGCCAAGTGGCCTCTGGTGTCTGAGAGTGACAGTACCCCCAGGGTCTCTACCTGGAAGCCAGGGAGGACTGCTTTGTGGCAGTTGGGAGCAGCACAGCACCCAACATTTCTGGTGGAGGGGGTGTCACTTCTGACTCGGTCAGAAAATCCATCTCTAGACTTTTTTTTTTTGCAAACTTAAAAGGGATTTATTTGTGATTTCCTATATATATTTAGCTTGTAAATACAGACTGTAAATGTATTAAGAGACCATTTCTGTTAAAGTTTGCATTGTGCTTCACTTCAAGTACTGCACAAGTTAAAATCTGATAAAGCGTTTACATTGAGTTATCTGAAACTCCCCATCTCAGACTTTGGTTTTAATGTGGTGGGTAACTTCATCTCCAAAGATACCACCACCAGGAAAGTCTCTCCTATAACTTCTTACCATCCTCTCCAGGGAGCAAGTGTGCCACAAGCAGGGCTGCAGGGCTGAGGAGTGGGAAGAGGCGAGAGCAGAAGCTCCCTCCAAAGTACCCGAGGAATCATTGAAGATGAAGGTAGGGCCATTTTCAAATCATGTCTGAATCCCACCGATGAGGTTCAGCCTGACTGCTTCATGTAAACCTTAAAGCGCCATGTCTGGCAGGACTAGCTTCTCCCAGGGGAGGATGTCCTGAGCTGAGGCCAGGGAAGGAAAAGCCATGCCACCTGTGGATGTTTGCTACAGAAGAGTTTCCAGGGGAGGAAGGATCCAAGGGACCCCAGTGGGTAGGAGGGCCATGGGGGCACCTGCACAAGAATTGCTCATACAATGTGGCAGGGGATCCTGGATATCCTAGTACTCAGCCCGGTCTGGATATACTTATTCATAATCAAAATATTCATTTTTTAAAAATTAAGTTAAAAAAAAGAAGTCCAGGCTCTGAGGCATCCCTCAGCAATGTCTTTGCCTTGCAGAGCCAGGATGCTGAAGAAGCAACAAAGACCCTCAAAATATAAGAGGAGACTACCCAAATTGAAGGGAATAAACACTCATGGGCGAAGTGGGGTCAAAAATGCCCTGTAACATTGTCTGTTCGCTAGTTATTATCATTCCACATCACCCTCAGTGAAAGGAAGCCCAGTGTGAATGGCCATCACTGATTTCACACTTGGATATCTCGCACCTAGAAATATCCCCTGTCCACTTTCTCTTCTTTTTAAAAAAGCTTTACTTTCACTGAAGTTTTCTTTATTATAACAAGGGCTTCAGGAAAACAGAATAATTACTCAAGAAACTCCTAGCTAAGCTCCTTTAACAAGTCCCTGTATTTCCTTCCTGATTTAGACACGCAGATTATGTAACTTATCACCTCGGGTCACATTTTCAGGCTTAGCACGTGCCAGGCATTAGGATTAACTCTCGACATGCTTTTCTCGTTTGATCCTAGAAACAATATCACGAGGCAAATTAGCACTATCAGACACAACAGACAAGGCGTGGAGAGACGGCCTTGTACCCTGCACAGCATGCCATAAGGGGAGGCAGGTTTATAAATTTGCCTGCACTCTGTTTTGGAATTTAGGTTTTAATTTTCATAGACATGAGCCTTTTCCTGTCATTGAACATGGTGGTAACGGCTGTGTAGAGGTCCAAACTCCAGAACCCTCCAGCCCCCTACCACTGGCCAAAGTGCTTCAAACTTTTTTGTTTGTTTGTTTTTTGTTTTCGAGGTAGGGTCTTGCTCTAGTCCAGGCTGATCTGGAATTCACTATGTAGTCTCAGGGTGGCCTTGAACTCCTGACTATCCTCCTACCTCTGCCTCTGGAGTGCTGGGATTAAAGGTGTGTACCACCTCGCTAGTCTTGACTTTGGCCATGACTTGGTTTTTCGAGGTAGGCTCTAGCTCTAGCCCAGGCTGACCTGGAATTCACTCTGTAGTCTCAGGCTGGCCTCAAACTCACGGCGATCCTTCTACCTCTGCCTCCCCAGTGCTGGGATTAAAGGCATGTGCCACCATGCCCAGCTTTAAATTTTCATTTCTTGCCTTATCAAGTTGGTTGAAATAATCTCCAAAGCTTGTCCCATGCAAGATTAACAGCTTTCCATCACATAACTTTCTAAGCTTGCTATCAAATAACTTTGAGAAGCACTAGAAGAAGTAGAAGAGCAATAGTGGTTAATATGGTAGAGATGAGAGCGTCCGTGGTGCTTTCTCTTCCAGTATTTTGGCACTAAACATAATGGTGGTAATTGGCTTGGAAGTCTATATGTATGCTGACTATCTTTTTCACTCTAGTTCATTGAAATTGTTTTCCTTTAATTAACTATCAAGATAAATGTGTTGTCTCTCAAATATATTGTAAAGATAAGATATAATAAATTATAGTACATGGCTATTTACTATTGCACTCTTAGAATAAACTCCACTTTGCTTGAGAAATTATTCTTTAAGAGATAAGTTCTACTAGTTGAATTTTCTTTCAGATCATACGTCCTATCTTTATGAGACTTGAATATCTATAATAACCATGCCCATTCGGGTGTGTGTGTGTGTGTGTGTGTGTGTGTGTGTGTGTGTGTGTGTTTGTGTGTGTGTGTTTACATGCACACACAAATGTGCACATAAATATATGCTTATCAGGATACATCATGGTAAGGATAGTTACATAAAATTCTGAAATGTGTTTGATCTTTTTTCTTTGCTCTGAAACAACTTCTGATGTGCATGGAAAAATACACTCTGTGAAGCTTCCAAAGAACTTGCTTCTAATCTTAAGTTTAGCCAGTCGGGGGAAGTCAGTCATTCTCAGAAAACCAAGTCACAGGTATTTGTCACGAAATATTTTAACTCTTCAAGTTATTTTCGTTATATTTACTTAGAAAAATCACTCAATTAACCCACGTTTTCAGTCTCTCAGCATAGCCTGGTCTGTAGCAACAAACCTAATCTTTTTCAAATCTGTGGTTCTAGCTCTTCATTTCTAGTATTGTATATTTGTGTGTTTGCTAATCTCTTCTTAATTATATTTGCTGTGGATTAGTTCATTTTGTTGACTTTATCAAAGAGTAACTGGCTGGGTTTTCTGAACAGCTGTTTCTTGAAGTTTCATTATTAATTTCTGTTCTTATCTTAATTACTTTCCTCGGGATCATTTATTGTTCTTGCTCTAAATTCTTGGATTGGGTGAATAATTCATCTCTTGTCTTTTTTAATATTAAAAGGATTAAAAGTTATAATTTTCTTCCTCTGCACACAGCTTTGCATGAATGCCCCGCAAGAAGCTCTCAGTAGAATTTTCTGTTTTTCTATTACAAAAAAATTTGTCTTCAGTTATTTAAATATATGCTGATTTTCTGTTTCTTTTTCACTTTCTAAATTACTATAAAACTATCTGGCTGTAGCTCAGTTGGTTAGAGAATATGCTAATAAATTGCTATAAAACTGATAACCATGTAAAGCTCAGGAAGTACAATCATCCTGTCAAAGATTTTAAAGACCCCTGCAAGGTAGAGAAGGGACAGAGTAAGGTGCATGGATCACTCATGGACAGGATAAACGAAGACTGATTTAGCGGTGCTTCCAGAGGCGCTCCAGGAGGTGATACTGACGTCACCACAGACTGACCACCCTTTGAACGACAGAGTTGACAGTGTCTTTCAGTGATATGGCGCCTGGGAAAACAGGGAGGAGAGGGAGGCTCTGACCTCAGAGCAACAGGGCAGTGTCCATAGTACCTACTGACCCTAGGCCAACAAGGGGCTAGCACACCTAGAAGACCAATTCGTGTATATCTCACGTGACAAGATGTCCAAATCAATATAGGAAGACAAGCAAAAATCACCAAATAGTTAAGACACATGAGTAAAGTTAAGATAAACTTATAAAATAGACAGGAAAATATACAGCTAGTATATTAAAATATTTATCATCAGTGGAGAGATGAAAAAGAGGATTATACTTACAAAGCAGAATGCTGATATGATAAAGTAAATCAAAAAAACAAATTTAATATATGTGCCAAATAAGCATAGTGGAAAGTGTTGAAGGAACCCAGTAAGTACAGTGATGTATGGCTTCTTCAGGATGAAATGGGAAAAGAGAGGACGTATACAGCAATGCAGACATTATACGTCTGAAATTCATTTGATAGATGTCCTAGGAGTGGCGAGCAGAGAGAGGATGGGGAAATAAACATAAAAGAAAAGCTGAAAAGATACATGTGTTTTCAGATGAGGAGAGACAACCAAAGCTGTGCAAGATTAAAAAGGAAGAAACACTGCAGAATTTCTTATTTTATAGGACGAGAGGGAGGAAGGGAAAAGAGAAGGAATCAATGGATAAATAGAAAAGAGAAAATGTCACCAAAGCACCAGAAAAAAATATATATATAGCTAATGACAAGTATACAAGTTACATGGCAAGTCTACAAATATGTGCAAATGCACTATTAACCATAACAATGAGAGCCCATCCAAGCTACATATTAAAGAGATTATGAAACTGGGGGAAAACAAACAAAACAAAACCCAGCAGCCATGATGCCAATAGAAATTTAAACAAGAGGCACAGAGAGATGGAAATCAGTGATTGAAGACAAAAATGGACATAATTATTAACACCAAGAAGATATAGGAAGTATATATAGAGAGAAAGGAAGTCAAGCTGAAAATAATTAAATGAAAAAAAAACAGAATATTTCAAATTAATAAAAATTCATACTGAAAGGTGGGTTTTGCCTTAGGTTCATTGGTTAAAATTACGGTACATGTCCATGATGGAACCAATCCCAGTAAGACCAGAAGGTGGTGACTCCCTTCTCTAGAGCAAAGTAGAATGAATTCCTAGAGAAAAATCAGGGATACAAGAGAACATTGGGCAATAAGCATACATGTAAACTGCTTTGGAGTTGTGACATGTAAAATCTATTTCCTTATGGCATTAATTACTACAAAGTGGTTAATTACTATAAAATAAGAAATATAAGATTAAAGAATTGTGTGTGTGTGTGTGTGTGTGTGTGTGTGTGTGGTGAAGGGACAGGGAGAGTGTGCCAGGGCCTCTGGCAAATGAACCCCAGACATGCACTGCTTTTTGTGTCTGGCTTTTATGGGTGGCTTTGAATTGTACCTAGACTGGCAGGCTTTGCAAGCAGGTACCTATAACAACTGAGTAATCTTGTAAGTTCCAGAAATACAGTATTTAATTTCTTTGTCTCTTTATAATTATTTATATCCTCCACTAAAATGTAAATTTCAGGAAGGCTGTGGTTTGGACTGTATTGTTCTTTTAAAAATTATAGTCGTTCCATTTTGTTGATGCCTTTTATTAAGTAGAAGACATTTTAATGTCTCCTTTAGGCTGATTAATAAAATGGAATAATCTAATAAAGAGAGAGGGAGAGAACTTTAAAATGGTTGTTACATAGTGTGACAGAGGATAGTGCAGACACAAAATCAGACATATAGATGAAGAGAAAAGAATGCCCAGATGTAAACCCACATAGGTACCTGATTTTTGACAAAGACATTAAAGCATACATTGAAGAAAAGACAGCCTCTTCAACAAATGGTGCTGGGAATGGTGCCATATCACAATGAAATTAGATCTTTCTCTCTTTCATCTTGCACAAAAATCAACCCCAAATGAATCAAAGACCTTAATGTAATACCTGAAACTATCTGGAAAAGGTAGAGAAAAACTCTTAAAAAGATAGGCATAGGCAAACACTTTCTGAACAGGGCATGAGACGCTCGGGAAACAAAGCCAAAATTGACAAATGGCACCGCATGAAATTAAGAAGCTGCTGCCGAGCAAAGGAAACAATCAAGTGAGGAAACAGCCTCCGAATGGGAGAAAATCTTAGCTATTCACCTGACAGAGAATGGATTAACTATACAAAGAACACAAAAGGCTAAGCAATAAATAATCTAACAGCCGAGTCAACAAATAGATCAATGAAATAAACACAGTTATTAAAAGATAAAATACGGATGGCAATAAGCATATAAAATGTTCAGTATCGCCAGTCATTAGAGAAGTGCAAAGTGCAGATAAAAACTACATCGAGATTCCATCTGTGAGAATGGCAGCCATTGAGAAAATGAATACAAACAAAGGCTGGTGAGAACTGGGCCAAAGAAAACACTTCCGCACTGCTGGGGAGAATGAAAGCTAGTCCAGCTGCTATGGACATCACTATGGAGGCTCCTCAAAAACCAAAAACTAACTTTACCATGTGACCTGGTAATGCTACTCCCGAGGATCTGACCTAAAGGAGTCCAAGTCAACATATCACAGAGATTTCACATCAGTGTTTCTTGCAACACTATTCACAACAGCTAAGTTATGAAACCAACCGAGATCTCCAACCAAGGATCAGGTAAAGAAAATGTAATATATGTGTGTATGTATATGTATATATATGGATTATTAGGATACATAAAAAGAATGGTTAGGTTGTTTGCAGGAAGATGGATTAAACTGGAGATAATTACTTAACAAAATCTTATTCTATTTAGTTCCCAAATTTTATATACCATTATATCAATATAACATGAAATTTAAATTTGATATAATCACATCTATGACAAGAAAGCAGAACCAAAGCTGTCTAGGAGAACGAAAGGGAGAGATGGAAGAAAAAGAGGAACGTAGGAAGGAGATGTGTTCAGCAAACATTATAACCTGTATGAAAATACCCTTATGTAACATAGTACCACATACAATAAATACACACACTGAAAACTTTAAAAAGTAAACATTAAGAAATAATACAAATACTTCCCATATACTCTTCACATGTCCCCCCAATCCTTTTAGGTGTGATAATGTATCAATGTCTGTTTTATGAAAACATGCTGTACATGATAATTATATACATTTTGTCAAATTCAAGTTTAAAAAGGAAGAAGTAGGTCTGAGAGATAGTCTGGAAGAAACAGTAACAGGATTTATCAAGCATCAATATGGCAAAAAGACAAGAAGGAAATAAAGTAAGAATTGATTGAGGTAGTGAGAAACCATGTAAGAGACCTCGGAGCTCATCTTTGGTCTCCCTCATCCTTCTCATCTCATGCTGAGGAGCTTCTGGCCCTTTCCAGGCCTGCTTGTCCAATCAAGTCACAACCCTGAGGAGTTTTAGTGACAATGCTAGAAACTTTAGGAAGCTAGGAGGTTCTGTGCTCATTTGGCTGATTCTGAGTACTCAAAATATTTGAAATGCCACCATTTGTATATATGTGTGACACGTTTCCATACTGACAGAGATGGGGCCATGAGATGTTATGACAGTTTTATAATGTCTACTTTATTCTGTATCATAGTATTCGCTGGCCACTGTCTGTAATTTCACACACCTTTGGTTTCCACCTGATGTCAGATGTGTTTCGGGCTGCAGATCACAACTTCGTGTGTCTTCCATCATCTCCTCCATGAACTGCTGTGACCCATTGTAGGACTGAAGCCGCCACCACCACACACTTAGAACAAACCCAGAAATCACCGTTTGTGCCCAATGCTTTTGTCATAATTTCAAGATTTCTGTGAATCTAACTAGATCTCCTTGGAAATCCTTCAAAATTACCTCATACTTTAAGCAATGTCTAATAACCCATAGGTCCTTATAAATACCTTCTGAGGTAGCTCACGGCTCACCTTCCGCAGGTTTTGGTTTCCTGTCTTTAGAGAACTCTTGTTTGCCTGACCAGTGGCCTGTAAAGATTCAAGGGGGAATAATATGGCCTCAGCACATCGATCTCCCTACTGTGGGACTCCTGCTAATAACTCACTAAGCTCTCCATACACAGTTGCTTATTGAATGATTTATGCATACGTCTGAAAACCTCCCCTGGGATATATAAAAAGAAGGCTAGTGTGTGCACAATCATCCAGCATGTTTTCAAGGATGATTTAAATGTTTGTTTAATTAAGCTGTAAAAATTTCCTCAGAGATAACCAACATAATTCAATTCTTCTTGTGGAATGTGAAAGATATTTCCAAGAATATTCCAACGAGCTGATTCATCTCCATCATAGACACACAATAGTGGTACTGTGTTTGGAACCTGTCCAGTACTCATTAGTGGTATCCTGTGAAACTGGTCAACTGGTGATGGATACCTTGGAATCTCAAAGATGCATGTTTAAGTCTTGCATCTTGAACCTGTACCTGAAGCATATCGCTGTTTCTGAAAGAAGGTGGGGAAAAGTCTTTTCAGGACTTTGTGGGTATTGGGAGAGCCAGCATCTATAGCAAGGTGTTCTTCAGTCTCTGATGCACTGTATCATGGCCCCAAACACTAGCCCAGTGACCAACTATTCTGAAATGTATGAGATTTCAAGTACACATGGTCCCTGAATTACGATGGTTCAATTTGAGATTCCCCCCCCAACTTTATGATGCTGCAAAAGTGATACACATTCAGTAAAAATTGCATTTAGAATTTTGATCTTTTCCCAGGCTGGAGACTCACAGTAAAGCACCATCTCTGGATGCTTAGAAGTAGCAGTAAGCCACAGCTCCCATCAGCTGCACAATCACAACAATAAACACCTAACACTAGAGCGTGCCATGTTGCTGGGCGAGGATGCTCAGTGAATTAGATGTTGTAAATTCATTTTGACATGTGTATTTCAATTTATGATGAGTTTATTAGGAAATAGCCCCATGACAAGCCCAGAACCACCTGTATCTGCTCATTTGTCATGTATTGTTTTTCTACCTCACATGGACTTGGTAGCACCAGCCTCTGTAAGGAAGAGTCCAGCCAGATAGCCTACTCCTTAGGAGAGTCCAGTAAGGAAGAGAGTCCAGCCGGATAGCCTACTTCTTAAGAGGGAGAGTCCACTGATCTCATGAATCTCACAGAAATGGCATGTCAGAAAGCTACGTGTTTCAGGCCTCATCCTCTGGATGAGAACCTAAAAAGATTATGGAGGTTGGTTCCCCCTTTTCCTTTACTGTAATTTTTCTCAAGTACTTCTTAGCTCATTCTCCCATTCTTGCCACTACATAAATTCATATGCCACCCAATAGTAAGAATCTGGAATGAAAGAGAACCTTCACAATTACATCATCTATAGAAGTATCAATGAAAGTACTGGAGCCCCATGTGATCAGAAACCCCTCATCTATCCAAAGTCTACTACATCACACAGTTAAACGGAATCCCCATAATGGAACTATAATAACCCATGGCAGGTGGGAGTTTATTCTCTGATGATCCCTTCTCTTTACACTAAAGAAAACTTATTTTCATCCCAGGTCCTCCACAGAGGACCCAAAAGTGGCAAGAAAGAATATAAAGAAACATGAGGAAAAAGGAAACTTTCTTTTTAAGAAATTAAAAGAAAGAGCAAAATATATAAAGCAAATATTATGACTTGAGTAAGAAATCTAAATTTTTCTTCAATACTTTCTTTTAAACTCACCACATTGTTCTTTTATTATGAGTCCCAGTTTTTTTTTATTGAGATATAAAATGGTTATTAGGCATATAAGGTACCATATAAAAGACCTCAGAAACTGGAAAGTCACTTGGAGAGTTCAAAGTTACTTGCACTCCTAATGTATGCTCACCCAGCTGGGATTCCTAGACAGGACTGGAAGTTTCTGTTAAAAAGAAACAGGAGAGAATATGTTTCTGATTGTCTATTTTTCTTAATTCTTAATACTGTAAATGTCTAAATGATTACATTCTCATAATTTTTCTAGCATTCAACATTCATTTGAGGGGCCAGAGAGTTGGTTCATTGGTTAAGGTGCTTGCCTGCAAAGCTTGATGTCCCGGGATCAAGTCCCTAGTACCGATGTGGAGCCCGATGCAAAAAGTGGCACATGCTTCTGGAGTTTGTTCTAGAGGCCCTGGTGTGCCCATTCTCCTCCCCATCTTTCTCTCTTTACAAATAAACAAATAAATTTTTAAAATCTCAATTGATATAATATTGATGTATAATTTTTGTGAGTCAACGAAAGCACACTTCTATCTATTCTCTCTCAAAGCTATGCTTATAATGCATTTGTTCAATAAACAATATCTATTCAAGCCCTCTGTAAAAACAAGATCCCAGACTTCAGGTACTGATAACCTCGTGTGAAAGTCATATAGAAGATTAAGGGCATAATTATTGTGTTAGATGACGCCTAAAAGGAGAACGTTTAATCCAAATAGGGTTAAGGTCATCTTCTCTAAGTAGATGACATTAACTCTGTTTCAGAGAGCAACCAGGAATCAGATGAGGCGGGGAGAAAGGTATTATGAAAACAACAGGGATTCTGTGACAAAACACCACAGCTTAACGACCAGCTCCTGGTACTGGATGCTGAAGTCCAAAATCAAGGTTTCTTCTGAGGCTGTGAGAGAAGACTCTCTCTGTTCTTGGCTTTCATTGGCCTTGGATTGCAAAAGACTATATTCCTCCAATGTCTCTTCTCATGTCTTCCTTCTATGATTCTATGTCCAAATTTCATACAGAATTACCTCTGTGAAGACCCTACTTCCAAATAAGGTTACATTATAAAATGATATGGGGCTGGAGAGATTGCTCAGTGGTTAAGGCACTTGCCTCCAGTGCCTAAGGCCCCGGGTTCAATTCCCCAGGACCCACATGGGCTGACCCACAAGGTGGTGGCCCTGGTGTTCTCTCTCTCTCTCTCTCTCTCTCTCTCTCTCTCTCTCTCTCCTTGAAAATGAATAAATAAAATATTTTTTAAAAAATGATATGGATAAGGGTTAGCATATAAATTGAGGTGGGACCCTAATTTGGCTCATAGAAAGCATTGTCTTTATTTCAAGATGGTGGAGTATTTGAAAAACACACACAACTATGTTCAAAAATCAAGACAGATATCTTTACTTAGAAATCTAAGAAATTAAATTAGAGGAAGAAATGGAAGTGATTCAGATGAACTGGGAGACTTGCGGGCAAGGGACAGAGGACAATCCAAGGGAAGCCAGCTTTCCTCAGAGAGAAGCGTAAAGGTGCAAGAGATGGATATGCCGGCTACTTGGGAGGCTGGATGGCTCTCAGGAAAGGGAGAGAAAGAAAGCATTAGAAAGAATCAATATCAAATACATTTACGCCATGTGCCTGTTCTTACCCTGAAAATTCAAGCGCTAATTCTCTCAACCTCAACAGGAAATTAAAAGTGTTCTTTGGAAAAATGAATCTATGTACATCAAATACAGACAGCAGAAGTGGGAAAATGCCAGGTTGAGTGAGAAAGGAAAGATTGTGTAAGAAAGATCCTGGATGCCAATGCCCTTAGATGACATTTTCTTCTGCTTTCTGCACTGTTTCCTCGAAGAAGAATTGGAGGGGTGTGTGTGTGTGTGTGTGTGTGTGTGTGTGTGTGTGTGTGTGTGTGTGCGTTTAAAGCAACAGAAAAGGAGCCTTTGGAAAAAAAATATTCCTCTCTCCACTAAAATAATCAAATCTGAAAAGCACTTAAAAGATAAAGTCAAGAAAATGTTAGAAACTAGGAGGCAAAAAGTAGTTGAATTGAGAAAAAAAATGTTTAAAAGAAAAAGTTAGAAGGTAAATCCAGGTGGCCTGGGATTGGAATAATAGGAATTCTATAAAGAGAAAATGAAGGGAAATGAATCAAAGACATAACACCAGGAAGTCATCTAGAACTAGAAATGAGTTTCCAAATTGAAAATGAATAATGAAAGCCCTCACACAAAGTCCCATCATTACAGATATCAGAAGAAGAAAGGAAGATAATACAATATTTCCAGGGGAGGCAGATTTGGAAAGTCCTACTATCAGAACTGAAATTCACATGGCCTGCGATCTCTCAGGAACAAATTATCAAAGATGTAAGAATACCTTCAAAACTCTGAAGGAAATTTTTGTCCAATTTGGAGCAGGCGCCAGTGATATTCAAGCTGGATGAAGAGCGTTGCAAGCATGGAGGAGCCTGAACACACTTCTTCCCACATGCCTTCTCCCAGGAAGTTACTGTATCATCCATCACACCCAGAGAAGAAATAAAGGCAGAAAAGAAAAGAAATGAGATCTAGAAATCAGAGGAGTCCACAAAAGAAAGCAAGAAAGGCGATCCCAAGGGACCTGAGTGCAGTCATTCTCAGCATTGAGAGCCACCCAGGGGGGCCTTAAAAACCCCAAAGCCCAGACCACCCTGCAGCAGAATCTCTGGAGGTGTGACCTAGGCACCAACATTTTTTAAAGCTCCCCAAGTTAGTGCACTGGCCAGAGGAGGTTCTTGCCCACTGGGTCAAAGGCAGTCCCAGATCCCAGAACAATGTCTGTACAGTTCAGAGCAGGAGGGACGTGGGTTGGAGAGCAAGGGAGGAGCAGAAATGACAAAGCACAGTGGGAAGCTGTGTGGAAACTTGTATTTATGCATCTGTAGAATCATCACAGACACGAGCGCCAGGTTCCCTAGAACATTTAACTAAGAAAATGCAAAAATAAAATAAAGCTTTAAAAGTTTGAAGAGAAAGAAAATGTAACCAGAGTATACTAACTGGCTGGGCAGTGAGGAAAGACTTATGTAGGGTCATCATAATGAGAAGCCTGAAACACTGATTATACTGAGGAAAAAAAAAAGAAGAAATGAGTTTTCAAACTGATCAAGAGATAGCAATATACAGTCGGGCGGATATTGGGAGCCCAGATGCAAAAGAAACAGAGAAGTAGAGTGAGCTGAAAACAAGTACCCTAGACAGGGCTGGAGAGATGGCTCAGCGGTTAAGGCACTTGCCTCCAGTGCCTAAGGCCCTGGGTTCAATTCCCCAGGACCCACATAAGCCAGACCCACAAGGTGGTGGCCCTGATGCTCTCTCTCTCTCTCTCTCTCTCTCTCTCTCTCTCTCTCTCTCTCTCTGTGTGTGTATCTCTGTGCTTGAAAATAAATAAATTTAAAAAGAACTTTTAAAAAAAAAAGTACCCTAGACAAGTTCCATCTAATCCCTGGAAAAATTCAAGTTCTGGAGATGGAGAGGCTCGCCTGACTGTCCAGGTGGGCTCAACAGATGCACAAGGGTCCTCCAAGAGGGAGGCAGGAAGGTCAAGTGAGAAGGGGGTGTGATGTGAGTGGAGCAGAGGCTGGAGTGGGCATCCATGGTCAGGAAGCAGGGGAAAGCTCACAGCCACCAGACGCTCCAGACACCCCAAGAAGAAGAAGGTCTGCTGACACCTGACTTTAGCACCTCATTTTCAATTCATGGCTTCTAGAAATGGAAAAGAACAAGTTTCCATTATATTAGGGCACTAAATTTGCAGTGATTTGTTACAGAAGAAATGTGCAATAAAAAGGACTTTGAAATATCACAATACAAGCAGGACCAGAGGGGTGAAGGAAACATATAGACATTGGATTATCATTTGATATTTTAAAAGAATGAACATGTGCTACATGGATTAAAAACAGAAATAACCAAATCACATCAGCTGTGCAGAGCAGTGTGAGTGCACAGCTAGGGAGGCAGGAGCCATAGGGAGTTCCTCTCAAATAGAAATGTGCACATCAATTACCTGCGGAGAGAGCTTACAGGTTTGTCTGCATCTATAGGCCCCCAGGCCATGACAGTTGCACTGGTCCAGGAATCACGCCAGTTCCCTAGAGCTTGGGGCCTGGAGGGTGGAGGAAGCTACAGAGAAAAAGAGGGACCAAGGAGCGGTGATGGAAGGAGAGGCAGGTAGGAAGAGTGTGAGCTTAAGCTAAGGCCCTTTGACTTGGTCCAAAAGATACAGGGATTTTGAGCAGTTTAACAACAGGATGTGACTTCTGAACATCATTGTTCTCCATAGAAGAGCGAGAAGCCAATCAAAGGCTGGGAACGATTTAGAATGCAGCTGGGAATATCCAGCATTAAAGACTGAGCAAGAAGGGACTTTCACTCCAACACACACGTCCTAGAGAGCTGCATCAGCACGTGTAACTGGACACCACTGATACCTTTTGTCTGAGGCCCTTAACCCCAAACAGTTATGACAGCTAAAGGAATTTCCTTTATGTACGTGCGTGTATTTATATGCTGGTGTTTGGGGGCACACCTGTGTGGGAGTGAGTGTATGCGCCTGCACACATGTGGAGGCTGCAGGACAACCTTAGATGTCATTCCTCTGTCCACTGACTGCCTCTTTTTGAGACGTTTTAGATGAGCACTGGAAATTTGAACTCAGATCCTTATGCTGTGAAACAAGAGCAGCTTTTTGTGTATAGAATGATATAACATGTATTAAATCCTCATCTCCAATGGCAGATACATGATCAACTATGAAAAATGTGCAAGAAGAAAAATTTTCAGGAATTTTGCCTTTAAGAGTATGGGAAAACAAATTAAATACTTTTAGCTTCCCATACCCATAGGGATGAGAGTCACACACCTTTCACCATCTAGACATTGACAGAATGCAATGTACATATTTGATTTTCTCACAGCCTCAGAAATGGTTTCACAGAGCATTCTCACACGAACTCTCTGCATATGGATTAGGCAGAAAGAGAAGGGTACACGCTGGACAGAACTCGGTTAAGCATATTGAACACCAACAACGTATTGATAATAGGGTGTCAATGTAGAGAAGGTCTTGCATGTGGTTCAAAAGGAACCATCCCGGGACCAATACTGCTCCATATTTTCTATAGGCAGCTCGGGGATGGTGCGATGAATGCGCTAATCAATCAACAGAATATGCAGCTCTGGGAGACACAGCTAAAGCTTTGGATGACAATATTAAAATTCGGGACGATCTTGTGAATCAAAGAGATGAGCTGAAATCAATAGAGCAAGCACACAGTTCTGCCAGGTGTCCCAGGCAAAGGATTCCAAAGCTTGTGACTAGAAAGCAAAACACAGTTGGTAAGACACCTGATTCCTGTCTGCGCCTTCTTCCCTCCCAGCTACAAGGATATTCTGACATGTTGATATATGACTAGAGGATTCCACACTGACAAGTTTAGAGTGTGCAACACCACATCAGAAGTGGGGGGCAGGAGGAATGGGGAAATGAGTAACTAAAGGCTTCCAGGTAAGAGTACAATGACCTTTTTTTCCCCCCTGAGAGTGTCATAATGTCTTCCTGACTTTTTTTTTTTTTTTTGCTTGTTGTTTTCTTCCTGACATTTAAAACCGTGATTTGTATTGAGCAAGGGTGGTGTGTGGTGCATATCTCTAACCACTTCGCACTTGCCTGGGGAAGCTAAGCCTTTCTCTTCTCTTTTTATGCGTGTGCACATGTGTGGGTGTGTGGGGTGCACATGTGTGTAGAGGCCAGCATCCTCAGGAATCCCATCTTCCTATTATGAGAAAGAGTCTCTCATTGGCCTGGAGTTCACCCATTAGGCCAGACTGGTTGAGAGCCCAGAATTTTACATGGTTCTGGGGATGAAGCTCAGATACTCACGCCTCTATGGGAAGCACTTAGTCTCCCGCCTCCTTTCAAGACTTTAAAACCCAAGCCCATCTTTTCTTTCAATAGTAACACTTTCTCAGAGTCAGTGCACTTACTCTCCTGTCCCCAGTTAGCACTCGATGACCAAGGCCAGCCACTTTCACATTCTGAGCAGTTTTCCGACCCATACCGTCATGCCTAGGCTCTCCCTTACCCTTCCTAGGTGACGTCTTCATCGTGCTTTACCTTGATCAGGACAGAAGGCTTCCTGGTGGCTTTGCCTCTCTGTTCCTTTAGATCCATCATACGGCTACCAGTGTGAACCAATAAAATACACATGACCTTGAATCCTTATAGACAACATTTCGGTGCCACCAACCATCCAGTCCTCACAGTTTTCCAGTGTGGCTTACAAATGACTCAGGGGCTTTTCTAGCAGGACTATCACCACCAACTTCTGATGTGGCCATTTCTTATGGGTAAGCATCTCAATATAAAATAATATATAAGTAATGCTATAAGCATTTTAGGGCCAGGGATGCAAAGCATCCCGCATACCCAGCACAACAGCCTGCACAATGAGCTGGCTGTCCCACCCAGTTCACCAATGGTCCCTCACCTAAGAAAAGCTCCAAGGCTCCTGCTCACTTGCTTAGCATCTACATCCGTCATTTCCCCAACACCAGCCACCCTTTCTTGCTTGTCTTTATACCTTACTTCTCCTTGTGTCATGATGAATTCTGACCCCTCATTTGACTAACTGATCTTGTAAGCTCCAGCTCAGGTGCCGCCTCCTCCAGGAAGCACACCCCACACACATGCAGTCTTCCTGATAAAGCAATAGAGCCTTCTAACTGTGATACGCTCACACCTAGCACTTGGCTTCCTAACTGCTAGTTTTTCTTCTTGCTCTATCAGGGCCCTTCATGGCAGCAACTGGATGAATTTAATAGACCTTATGTAGAAATCAGAATCTTTGAGATGTGAAGGCATCAAAGTCAGCATACCATACAGTGGCCTGATACCCACATTCATCACACTATTTGCCACATGATGAAATCTTCCTAGATGCCCATCAATGGAGCATCCTCTGCCACAAAGAAGAACCAAATCATATTCTCAGGAAAAAATGAATTTAACTGGAGATCATCACATTAAGCAAAATAAGCCTGACACAGAAAGACAAACACCAATTTTTTTTGCATATGTGGAATCTAGATCAAAATAAAACCATGAGGGCTGGAGAGATGGCTCAGCAGTTCAGACGTTTGCCTGCAAAGCCTAATGACTTGGGTTTAATTCCCGAGTACCCACATAAAGCCAGATGCACAAAGGTGCACCTGCATCTGGTGTTTGTTTGCAGCCACTGGAAACCATGGTGTGCCCTTTCTCTCTATGCTTGAAAATAAATCAAAAAAATTAAAAATAAATAAATAGCTGCATATCTTTAATCCCAGCACTTGGGAGGCAGAGGCAGGAGGATCACTGAGTTGGAGGCCAGCCTGGGACTACAGATTGAGTTCCAGGTCATCATGGACTAGAGTGAGACCCTATCTCAAAAAAAAAAAAAATAGAAACATGAAAGAGAAAGGAAGAGGAACAGGAAGAAACAAGGGAGGGGATAAGAGAGAAATGAAGGGTAAATGTGATTTTGATTATATACATTGATGAAAATTAAGCCCATTATTTTGTATAATTAGTATACCCAAAAGAGAGAGAAAGAGAAAAGGAAAAAATGAGTGATGGCTGGATGAAGACTTTTCAGATGCCCTTGTTATAATAACAAATACAAACATTATTTTATAGCTCAGGGAGCAGTTGTGGACTGCAGTTTCAGATGAGGCTGTCTGCCTCAAGTTCTCATATACAACTGTATCTGTCACTTTGTGCCCTTCATTTTCAGTCTCTAAACACCTCTTCGAAAGGTGCCAGTGCAGTAAGTGCCTTGTATGACATTCCACTTACCCATGCTGAGGGCTGGGGGTCTTGAGGAACAATGCCAAAAGCGCTTCGGTTTGGGATCTCTCTATCCAATCTGCTCAAGAACTCAGCGGTTTTGCTACCAGGAACATAAATGGGCATTAGTGGTTCCATAAAAAACAAAT
This sequence comes from Zapus hudsonius, assembly GCA_004024765.1. NCBI lineage: Eukaryota > Metazoa > Chordata > Mammalia > Rodentia > Dipodidae > Zapus > Zapus hudsonius. The sequence continues at coordinate 9,975 of PVHP010004648.1, read as the reverse complement.
GCCATGGTTTATTTTACCTTTGACTAGCCTAGACATTCATGGGGTGATGAGTAAAAGTGTTCTTAGAAGAACCAAAGGTTAGATAAAGACCAAGTGCAGTGGAAAACGAGGTCGCATTCTTAAAGAGAATTAGTTTAGAAAATATAAAACTAGGCTTTCTGAAAAACACAAACACATTTGGAACTGAGCGGAAGAGGGGGCGGAAAGATTGTGAGTGCCGTGGTGGGGGAGACTGTCCGGAGGCATGGCACCCTTCAGTAACAACACACTTGGGCCAGGAAGACCGGGATGAGTACTAGGATATCCAGGATCCCTTGCCACAAGGACTAATACAGACAGCCCATGAAGGAGGATATACAACTGATCAGGGATGGGGAGGGGGGAATTGGGGAATTCGGGATAACAACGCATGGTTTGCCCACTAAATAATGTAACTCATTATGAACAATAAATATATATTTTAAAAAAAAACTAGGCTTTCAAAACATGAACTTGTGATGGCACTTTTTTGCACTTTGTATTATCATCACAGATATAAAGCGCTCTAAGGCTTCAAAGGATGATGCCTAATTTCCTATGAGAATATTTAAAGTTTGATGCCAGACCTTAGTCTAAAGTTGTAGAACATGAATCCCCTGCAAACTTGAACTTCACCCCAGTTTTACAAAAAGCCCCCCATACCCCTAGGGTCTATGTCTAGTCATCCCATCTCCTACTAGGCTCTGACTACCCCTAGGGTACCACGTATGCCTCATGAACCCTTGTGATTCTGACCTCAGAGTGAAATCCTCTCTTTCCACACCCCCCCACACACTTTGCATAAGATTCAAGAAAAGAGATGAACCTCCTTTCTCAGAAGCTGAAAAAGCACTACTGAAGCTGGCCACATTTCTGATGTTTCTCTTAAGTCCTAAAAGGTTGACTGAAAATGCACTCAATTTTAATACAGTCTTTGTTATTCCAAATCACCACACGTGTTTTCTCCTCTCGCCTACGTCCAGTACAGAACGCTGGAATTATTTCCTAAAGTTCTCACTTCAGTGACTGCTTCGTTCTATTCCCTTGTCCTTTGCCCACACCATCTGTCGAATTTTTACCTCTCCTTCCACACTGATTGACACGCTATTTCTTTTTTTTATTTGCAAGCAGAGAGAGAGAGGAGAGAGAGAGAGACTCCAAGGCCCTCTAGCCACTGCAAACAAACTCCAGATGCATGTGCCACTTTGTGCATCTGGCTTTACGTGGGTACTGGGGAATTGAACTCAGGTCGTTAGGCTTTATGGGCAAGTGCCTTAATTGCTGAGCCATCTCTCCAGCCCTGTTGACACGCTATTTCTATTGCTCTAGCCTCTTGTCGTCTGTTCCCACAGTCCTCCTTCCTGCTACTCGGGACTAATGCTAAGATACGAGTCACCACATGCTCAGGACATGGGCATCAAAGAAACAAAGAGTCTGGTGAGAACCAGTGGCATCCAGTAGGGAAAAGGAACAAGACAAAGAATGAGAAATGAAACTGAGGGGCTGGAGAGATGGCTCGGTGGCTAAGGCGCTTGCTTGCAAAGCCTAATGACCTGTGTTCAATTCCCCGGTGCCCATGTAAAAGCCATGTGGCCCAAACATCTGGAGTTCCTTTGCAGTGGCTGGAGGCCCTGTCGTGCCCATTCTCTGTCTTTCTTCTCTCTCTCTCTCTCTCTCTTTCTCTCTGCCTATAAATAAATAAATAAAAGTATTTTGATAAAGAAATGAAACGGAGGTACCCATAGCATGGTGAACAATTACATAAGTAAAGGATGTCATTTAAGCAGCATCAGAAGCTTGAGCTTGGACAAGAAGTCATGAAAGCACAGCAAAGCACTACCTCTCAGAAGCAAAGGACTTCAGCATCTGTGTCCTTCCTTCGTCCTGGCTTACTTACCATCCCCAGAAAAGACGAAGAGACGATGAAGTCAGACAGTCTGCAAGCTACTCAAATGAGGCTCTATGACATCAACAGTGTACAACAGAGAGAGCAGCCAGGAGTTTGGATGAGATTTCCGACCTCCTGAGCTAAGCGCACGCCATTAGCACAAGCAAGGAAAGCAAACGACTGTGAGTCCCTAGGAAGGGGCCTTGAGGCTCCTCTCAGCGCCTGCTGACCATCCTGGCTCACGTGCCAATGTCAAGCGTAGAGCAGCGTCACTGCTCCACTTATGCCGCAGAAGAAAAGAGGGGGAAGAAGTGCTTTGCTCCCAAGAGGTCCTCAGCCACTCAGATAATGTGCGTTATACAATTATAACCCTTACTGCTTGAACTGAGCTGGAAATGCTGTAATTTTCGTCAATGTAATACAAATAAAAGATAGAAAAGAAAAGAAAATGTCCTTGTGGGATGTTCCGGCAGACTGAGAAGCTGGACTCCAGAACCGTGAGTTCCATTTTCCTGGTGATGTCTTCTGTGAATCAGCACTGGGCATCTCTGCCTGCTGTCGAAAGTCCTGGACTTTGCCACTCCGTCCCAGCATGAATAAGAGTTCCTTCTCTTTTCGAAACGTTTTATACATGTACATGATGTATTTCATACATGTACATAGTGTATTTGTTAAATACAAGTACATGAACATATGTATTTATTTGTTAAAAACAAGTACATGTACACAATGTATTTGTTTGTTACATACAAGTACATGTACACAATGTATTTATTTGTTAAAAACAAGTACATGTACATAGTGTATTTATTTGTTCCCCTTCCACCGAATCCCTTCTTTCCTTCTACTTGCCTTTTTCCACTCCTCCATCATCCATGAAGGATTTCTTTCTATTCGCCACAAAATAATTTGTTAGGCTGGCTTTGAAGACTTTGCTTATATGTTCAATTTCAATCTTCAAAAAACCCTCTTTTGGGTAGCTGATATGATTTTTCATAAAGTGTCTGTTCAGGACAACTTTTTGACATAACACAGTTGTAGAGGGATGCTAAATATTTGCAAAAAATCTCTTCTTAATCGAGTCATAAAACTTGGCTCTATTTCCCAGTGATCCTTACAGCTAAGGTTTGTGACATAATTGAGTCTTGACCACTGCAATGTGAGAGGAAGTGATTACACATCACTTTCATGACTAAGTTTTTAAAAATAAACTTCCCATGTGTCCCCATATATATTTTTTTCTCCTTGTGGTTGGCTTGATTAGAGGCAATTCACAGGGAAACTGAAAGATCTATCTTGAAGTTAAGAGAGACTGTCCATTTTGACCCCAGGAACCTCTGGTCGAGCTGTTAACCCACACCTTAAATAAGAAGAAAAAATTCCACCACACAGTACTAAGTTATTGTATATTTGGAGGCCTGTTTATTATAGCAATTAGTTATAAATGAATAAAGAGATCACTTCTCAGCTAACGACCAAGAAGAGTTGAGGATAAAAACCAATCTGTTTGGCTTCTTAGTCATATCAGAAGTTTAGAAAGGAAAAAAAAAGGTTAAAAAGAGGAAAAAGTATTCACCCTTGAGTTCTTTCTGTCAGGTCTAAGAACTAACTAACTAACCTGTACTAAAAAAATTAATACTAACTTATCCTAAAACCCTTAGGATCTTCTCTAGTTTGAAGAAAGATGTGGATCCGAGAAGAAAATTGCATTGTGAGAAATTATGAAAAGGAAGGAATGTTGCTTGGTGCACTATGATGGAATATTTAAACTCTGGAGAGAGAGCTCAGTGAGCAAAGTGCTTCCTTTGCAAGTATGAAGCGTTGAGTAATCGTAAAATTCTGTATCATGTCCAATCCCACAGAAATCATGTAAGACACACAGCTGCTGCTCTCTCCTGCGGTCAGAGCTCTTCTTTTACACGTGCAGAGACGCCTGGGGAGATCGGAGCTCATGAAAGTGCTGAGAATCATGATGTGGTGTGTGCACCTGTACCGTAAGCCGTCGGAGGTGGAGAAAGGAGGGTTCTCGGAGCCCACTGGCTAGCCACTATAACTTGATTCGTGAGCTCCGGGTCAGTGGAAGATCTTGAATAAAAAAGAAGTGAGTGGCATTCCTGAGGATAACATCTAAGTCTGTCTCTGGCTTCTACACAATGCACATGTGTCACACACAGACATGTAAACACACATCCACGCATCTACATGCATGCAAACTAAAGGTTGCTCCTGGAGATTCCTCCATAATAAGATTTGATCTTCATGAAAGGAGAGGTGGTATAGGAGAGGCGGTGGAATGAAATGTGTCTACAAATTCATTTGAATGTGCAAGAATTGCAAGAGACAATTCCTACAAAGTTGCCGGATTTGAAAATCAGAAAATTTGCTTTTTCAATATCCAAGAAAGAATCTAAAAATGGGCACGGATGCGTAGAACTTTTTGAGCCTGGAGCCTGCTACTAGTCCTAATAGCAGAGACCCAAGATGCTTAGCACCTCCACTGCCTGGTTTCGCACATCTGCCAACTTCAAACTCTGACAAGAACACCCTCATTCAAATGTTAAATGACCAATTTTCAACAGTGATAATTAGTAAAGTACCTTATTGAAAAGTAACAGTTATGAACCTCTTTACTTGTGCTTTGTGTGCTGCAAAAGAACGCCAGGGCAAGTTTACCTTCTCTGTCCTTCTGTAGCTCCCACACAGCTCCGATGGCTAGAGACACAGACTGGTGATGTACATGGGGAAGGGGAGCAAGGACACCCGCACGTCAGCTCAAAGATGAGGAGAAAGAGTGCTGGGATTTTTCACGAACAGGAGAATCATCTCCCATCTAACGCGGTCAGCTACTTAACTACAGACCATCATGGTCGCTGGGCACACATGTCCCTGATTTTACTGTTATAGAAAAATGCTAAACATTTGAATGTGAAAAACATGGCAATTAATTTAAATAGTTTCAAAACCCTGCAAGCTGAGAAGATGGTTCAAAACAAAACAACAACAACAAAATTCTCTACAAACGAGGTTTGACCCAAAGGTGTCATAACTGTGATCAACTGATTTTGTTTCTGCCTGATCAGGTTTGTGCTATTGATTTCATCACTATGCGTTCTTTATCTTTACATGAAAGAGAAATGATAAGCAAAGTTGGATTATATTATTGGCTAGGGGCTGAAGAATGACTGCAATGTTGCTTTGTGTCCATAAGCTAAGAGACAGTGAACCATATTTCATATTTATGCCAAATACTGAGGTCTATCATTTTATTTACACATAACTCTCTATATTTGTGCTAATGCATGAAAAGCAAACACTATAAGATGAAAAGACAGACCACAGAAAATATTTATAACCAAAGAAAAGAATAATAAAAGGGTTAGTGTGCAAAATGTATGAAGAACACTGGAAAATCAAATTACAGGAAGGCAAACAATGGAATTTGAGAGTGTGCAAGGGACAGAAGGGACACGCGAAGAAACACAGCTGCTGCCTCTCCTGTGGTCAGAGCCCTTCTTTACAGGTGCAGAGACGACTGGGGAGACGTGAAGCTCATGAAAGTGCTGAGAACAGGTGACTGCCGAGTGCTCAGTGCTAAATGAGTATCACATCCTCCACGGCCCAGGGGCAGTGTGGAAGTGGGGCAGAAAGAACGTAAGAGTCAGGATGGGGACGAGGGCTCTGGGACTCCATCTCTCCAACGTGAAGTGGCTGCTGCAGTCACGATCTCACAGTGACCATTGTTACCTGCACAATATTGGGTCCATAAGCATTCCATCATGGATAGTGAAGGGAGAAAATATAAGCATAAAAGTAGAAGAGGGACTAGTTGGAAGGAGGGATTGGGGAAGGGCTAAGGAGGGGGTTAGAGAAGGTAATGGGAGGGGAGTGTGATAGAAATATAGCATGAACATGTATGGAAACCATCAGCAAGAAAGAATCAACACAATTAATAACAATAATAAAACAGCAGCAACAGGGCTGGAGAGATGGCTCAGTGGTTAAGGCACTTGGCTCCAGTGTCTAAGGCCCCCGGTTCAATTTCCCAGGACCCACATAAGCCAGACCCACAAGGAGGTGGCCCTGGTACTCTCTCTTTGTCTCTCTCTCTCTGTCTCCCTCTCCCTCCCTTCCTCCTTCTCTCTCTCTTGCTCATCTCTCTCTGCTTGAAAATGAATAAATCAAATATTTTTTTAAAAAAACAGCAGCAATAACAAAGGGTTGATATAACATTTATATGTGTTGGGCTCTGTTGTAAGCACATAAACCTTGATGACAACCTTGAAAGGGTTCCATTATCATCCCCAGTTTACAGAAGTAACTCGTTCAAGGTCGTACAACTAGCTAATGTTAAAACCTGGACTGAGACCCAGTCAGCTTGACTCCAGAGGCTGAATGCTTCTAATGAACTTTACCCATGGGAAGCGACGCTCGCTCTCACTAAGAATCCAGAATGTAAAGAATTTTATCAAGATGTCACTACACACACAGCTGCCAAACTGGCTGAGGTTCTTTTATAGCATGGAAACACTGGGGTAAAGTCAGGAGAGTGTTTGGCCGGCCATACCTCGTAAAGTGGAGTACACTCCCAAAGCCTAGCGGACTACATCAGAGAAACTGGAACACAAGGAGCCCTGAGAAAGGATACAGAGTCCAGCACCATTTGTAAAAATCCAAGATGGAGGGAAGAGAGAGAGAGGTGGAGGAAACAAATGAAGAAGAGAAGGAAATTAATTTTCATGCTGAATCCATATGGCTAAGGTCTCAAAACATTGTCCTACGGGAAAACATGCAAGACGTTTAAGACAGTGGTACTGTAAAAACCCCCAGTTGGTGAATTCATATATATATATATATATATATATATATATATATATATATATATATATAGTAAAAATTAGAAAATCTTGCATCGTGACAGAGAAGATCAGCTCTTGATATCTGAGAATTGACCCGATCTAGACCTCAGTGTTGGTGATACTGTCAGAGACAGACTTGATCTAGACCCCAGCGTGAGTGCAAACTAACGCAATCCTGCAGATAAGCTTGGTCTACTGTTAGAAGCAGTCACATCTCCTTCCCACAAACTCCCAATGCCTCTTCACTTAACGAATGACTGGGACTTCCTTACCAAACACAGATTCCTTCCCATTTTGGTATGTCTTCCCTATAAATAAGACGTATCTAAATACCAAGTTTTGAAATTACTCCTGCACTCTGATGGCATACAATTCAAGTCAACCCTCTGTTTCCTCAGACTCTTTCCAAAGTCACCTAACAATAGCCAGAATCCTATATTAGGCTCTTGCTAACCTCTCTTTAACTCGGATACCACACTGTTTCTTATGGTATTTGTTTTCCATTGTCCAAACAATAAAACCAACTTATCCAATTACAGGATGTCCCTAGTAGTTGTGGAGGAAGGTGGCTGACAAATGTCACACACCAGAAGAATATTACTATAATGAAAAGATGGAGGAGACACGGTTAGGGTAAAATAATAGCACATTATCAATTTCTATTTCTGTAAGTTTTAAGTTAGTATACAAACTCTTAGGTTTCGTTACGGCACTTTCAGACACAGTTTGTTTTCTTTGTTCAGTTTTCTTCTCCTCCTCTCTCATTCCCCTTTCTGCCCTCAGCAGCCTCCTTTCTGTTTCTATGGCATGGGCTCCATTGCCCTCCTCCCTCAACTTTGTGATTTCCCCTCTCATGGTCCCCTTCCCAGAATCACAAACTATACCCACACTTCCACCAACATATATACGTAAGTGTAAACATGAAAACCTAGGATTGGCAGAAGAGGGGTGGAAATAGGAACAGGGCCAAGGGGAAAAATAGAGTGTGACCTGTCATAATATATATAAAAATTTCAAAGACTAGATTGGAATATGGATCAATGGATTTACAAAAAAGATTCACACGTGAGGGAGAATATGCGCTATTTGTCTTTCTGAGTTAGGGTCGTCTCCCTTAATGTAAGTTTCCATATCCATCAATTTCCTACAAATTTCATTTATCTTTACAGCTGAATAAAATTCCACTCTGTATGTAAGTCATATTTCTATTACCCATTCATCTGTTGATAGAATCTAGGCTGATTCTATTTCCTTAATATTGTGAATAATGTTGCAATAAGCATGGTTTTGCAAGTATCAACTACATGAAATCAAAGTTTCTGGCCAGCAAAGTAAGCTCTGAGCAGAGTAAAGGAGACAGGCAATATAGCAGCAAAACCATCCTGCAATGAGGGTTCAGGGGAAGAGGAACCATGATTTACCATTGGTGGGCATGCAACTAGGGACATCAGTATAGAGGCTTCTCAACCATTTGATCTGATATACCACTCCTGGACATACACCCAAAAGACTCCACTCTTTACTACAGAGATACTTGCTCAGCCGTATTCGCAATAACTAGGAAATGGAATTGGCCCAGACGATCATTAACCGATGAGTGGCTGATGAAGATGTGGACCATAAATACAATGGCGTTCAATTCAGCAGGAAAAGTGAAATAATGAAATTTCAGGAAAATGGATAGATCTGAAAGCAAATAATTATACTAATGAGGTTACCCAGGCTCAGAAAGACAAATGCCTCCTGCTCTCTCATAAGTGATCCTAACCTGGAACGATTTGATTTGCCTGTAAGTTGTAGCAAACATCAATAGTATTGGTTAGGAAGCTAGAATGAAGCCTGGAGAGAGGAGAAGCGGGGAGGGACCTGAGGAAACAATGGTAGACAAGCAAGTGGAGGGACAGAATGCAGGGGTGAAAGGGTCTGGTGGGGAGAGATGGAGGTAAGGAATGGGGAGAGGGGAGAGAAACAAAACTAAACATGGCATATAAATCATTGCCATAGAAACCTACCTCTTGCTAATTAAAAGATGTAACTCTTTAAAAAAAGAGATGGAGGGAGGGAGGGATAATTTGGGCAGAAGTATCCTGCAGGAGTGGAGGAAACTTTACCCTAAAATCATTGATAGTCCCTGATAAATCCCAGTGCCAGAACTGGGTTACCCACCAATAATGAGGTGTTGATCAGAGGGGGCTATGAGGTCCTCAAAATAACGCAAGCCATTGCCACAGCACTTGGTTACCTAAATGGTAAGATCCAACTGCTGAGGACACCACAGGCCGGATGATGGCAGGACATTGAGAAATCAAGCTGGAACTGAGATGAAAACCACCACCCTGCTGCTCGCTCTCATGGAACCGAAACTTCTGAGGCAGCTGCTGGGGACAAAAGTCACCAACAGTCGCACTAGTAGATGTAGATAATGCAGACATCTCCTCTGCTGTGAGAATTCTCCTTCGAGCTGCATGTACTTTTAAATTTACATTTTCTTTTTCTTTATTTTTTTGTTTTTGTTTTTCAAGGGTAGAGCCCGGGCTCACCTGGAACTCACTCTGTAGCTTCAGGCTGTCCTAGAACTCACAATCCTCCCACCTCTGCCTCCCAAATGCTGGGATCAAAGGCATGCACCACAATGCCTGGCTCAATTTAAATTTTCTGTAGAAAATTTTTAAATATACCGCTCATAAATTCGGTTTCAGATAATGATTTTTTAAAAACATAGTGCACCAGAATTAGATGGAAAAACCCTGTTGCAGAAGACATGGTGGGCTGTGGTCACCGGACATTGTGAGATCAAGCTAGAACTTGATGAAAGCTTGCTAACTCTAAGAGTGCTGGAGAGTGTTCTGTGAGCCGCTGGGGATAAAAATCACCAAGGCTGTGAATAAGCAATGAGTCCTACAGGTACAAAACCAACCAGTCAGGCAAAATGCACACATTAGTGCAGTCGGGACACACAGGCCACGGGAGTAATCATCTGCTCTCTGACTGGAGATGAGGCCTGCTTAATGGGAGGGAATCCATACCTGGTACCGAAAACCAAGTCAGAAGCCTGAGGCTTAGAAGACCATACATCCTAGAGGGAAGCCTCACTGTTTTTGGCTAAAAGGAGAGGTTCTGCCCATCAAAACGTCTTCTAAATGTTTATGCTTATTTCCTTTGACCCACGCTGCGTTCTCTCTCTCTCTCTCTCTCTCTCTCTCTCTCTCTCTC
>PVHP010004647.1:5000-69888 GCA_004024765.1 Zapus hudsonius | reverse complement strand
ACTTACAGCACTGCAAGGCACCTCTTAGGACAAGCTTTCCAATCTGTCCACATTCCTTCTTCAGATCACTTCCAAAAGCCCAAAGCCACAAGATCAGGGTTCTAGCAGCAACAGATGACCCCACTCCTGGTACCAAAACTGTTGCGGTCAGCTTTCTAGTTGCTGCCCAGAAAGAACCCAAAAAAAAGTGGCTTGTAGAAGAATGGGTTTATTTGGCTTACGGACTTGAGGGGAGACTCCATCCTGGCAGGGGAAACGATGGCATGAGCAGAGGGCTGGACATCACCTCTGCCACAGCACTGCAAAGAGCGGCAGGAAGGTGTGTCAAACACTGGCAAGGGGAAGCTGGCTTATAACCCCATAAGCTCGCCCCCAACAACACAGCTTCATCGAGGTTGTAAAACCCAAACTGCCATCAGCTGAGGATCGATCTATCAGAACACATTCAATTGTTTGTGGGGGACACCTGTATCAAACCATGACACTCTCCTTGGCGCTTAAGATGTTTTTGTTTATAAACAAACATCTTGCTTCTGTTCTTCCATTTCACCTTTTGCAGGTATGATACCAATGCTCAGAATCTTGTCACATGTAGACACATAAAAATTCTGTTTAGTGGCAAGTGTCTCTCCAAAAGTGATCGATGATCACCTCCCAAGATACCACAGAAACACTTTTGTCCAGTGCTTTGAATAACCATTATCAAAACTTCTAATATCGCTTTTCCTCCCTTTCTGCTTCTTCAGTTCCAAGCCAGTGCCACACAATCATGGTGGTTCTAGTGATATGACTCTTGTGAGGTGTCTTTTAAAAGTGTCAGAGCCTTATCCCTACTCCTGGATAGAAGGTAACTCAGGAGCTGAGGCATCAGACTGTAGTGATCACACAGAACTCCCCTGTGAGTTGGCGGCCTTTTTCGGTTGTCTTATGAATTTGACAAAGAAATTTTATACACAATAATGGTGAAATTTATAATTTAGGAGTTTATTAGAACTTGGTAAAGGGGCACCGGTGAGTGTCCAGAGAGGAGGAGAACTAACTCACCTTTTTAACTCCACTTCAGATTCTTATGGGGAGGAGAATTCCTTTAGAGAAGAAAACATCAGGTTTCTAGAAGAGGGATCTGGGAGAGAGGGCAGCCTTCCCAGGAATCTTAATTCTCCAGGGAAGGTATAAGGTATAATCTCCTTAGAGGGGTAATTCCATTTCTATCTTAATTACCCATGAAAGAAAAAGACAGGCAAAAGACAGATTGACTTTACAAGCTCAAAAGACATTGCCCACATCTAGTCACACTGGGGTCTAGTTACTTAGTTCTTCCTTTGTGTATTAGCCAAGGTGGGCTACTCTTTACTGTTTTGACAAATAAATCACAAAGCATTAGTAAGTAGAAGTGAGTTTTTTTCTTTTCTGTGAGAAGTCAGGTGGGTTTTGGGAGGGGGCTTCTCTTTCTCAAGCAGGTCAAATTGTTTCATTTTATCAGTCTGCCATCTCAGAATCCTGCCTTCAGTGTTTAAATATGTGGCAGAAATCCTGTGGAGGTTTTCAGAGGCCAGACTTGGAAGTAATCTCGACTGCTTTTGTATACACACTATTAGCTATGAAACAACTGACCCCAATCTAACATCGGGGCAGACTGAAAAAGCCAGACATCCTGTGTGCTCAGGAAAGGGAAACAAAGTCGTTTTGCATTCAGCCAGTCACCATAACACCCAGCTGTCACTGTTCCCATGTGCCCAGTATAGCTTGTGTGCTGTTCTCCACTCTCTTTTGTAAATATTGTCCAATTGATTTTACTTTTAAAAATCTGATCTGACAGTCTCCATTGGAAAAAGGAAGTTTGGTCAATTTGCATTTTGTGTTTAATTTTGTTTCTTTATGTTTTCTTGAGATATGCCTTTCACTTTCTAATATTGTTGAGTAGCCTATGAATTGCTTACACTTAGATTTTGTTTGGATGAATGTGTCTTCTATCTCAATCTCTTTAGTAAATGGTATTTTACTTACAAATTAAGTATGCAATGATTAGAGTGTAAACAAAAATAAATGAGCAAAATAAAGCTTAATCAGAAAGGTTTAGGTAAATTCCCAAGGACTTCCTTAAATATCTTTAGGTAAAATCTATTTTATAGTCCATGTTAGTTAGTAGTTAAGATCATCAAATTGCTATTGAATTTTCCTCTACTAAATATATTTTAAGATGTAGAGTAGGGTTAGACTTAAACATATACTCTATTTCTTAAGCACATTAGAAAAATACTAGTAAAACACAAATGAACCACACCTTTTTTTAAAACAAGGAATTTTTTTAAAAAAAATATTTAAAACAAAAGCATTTCATTCTTTGTAGGCCCAAGGTTGTCCCCCTAAAATATAGCTCTAGTCAATGATTAGTATTTATTTTTATCCTGACACTATATTTTATTATTATTATTATTATTATTAATTATATTGGCATATTGGCTGTCCTGATAATTTAACTCAAGGTTTCTAGCGTGCTAAAAATATGTTCATCCACTAAGCTACCTCCTCCATCAAATTCTTTCTTTTTTAATATTTTATTTATTCATTTTCAGTCAGATATATATATATATATATATATATATATATATATATATATATATATATATATATATATATATATAGAGAGAGAGAGAGAGAGAGAGAGAGAGAGAGAGAGAGTGCACAAGGGCCACCACCTTGTGGTTCTGGCTTATGTGGGTCCTGGAGAATTGAACCCGAGGCCTTAGGCACTGGAAGCAAGTGCCTTAACTGCTGAGCCATCTCTCCAGCCCCAAATTCTTTCTTAATACTTCTATTAGTATATATTGTACAAAATAAATCATCGTCAATTTTTTTTCAAAAGAAAACATTTACCAACACCAGAGTTATTCAAAATTTATATAAATTTTAGGGCTGAAGAGAAGGCTTAGCAGTTAAGGCATTTGCCTGCAATGCAGAAGGATCAGAGTTTGATTCCCCAGTGCCCATATAAAACCAGATGCGCAAGAGGGTGCATGTATCTGGAGTTCATTTGCAGTGGCTGGAGGCCCTAGCATGTTCTTTCTCTCTCTCTCTCTCTCTCTCTCTCTCTCTCTCTCTCTCTCTCTCTCTCTCTCTCTCTCTCTCTCTCTCTCCCCCCTTTCTCTCTCTTTCAAATAAATAAATAAATAAATTATTTTTAAAATTTTATATAAATTTTATAATTAATAAAAGAAAGAAAAGAAGCATTTATTAATATCTAACTTAGAATAGCTGCCCAAATTATAATATAGATCTTTATAGAATGAACACTTTGGCATAGTTTCCTTGACCATGGATATGTGATGTATTCAGTTCACTGTTGCTTCCTCTCTCCAAACAAGGCTGCTTCTACAAACAAGGCTGCTGCTTAATCGAGTCTATCAGTAATGGGTCAGTTCTTTCTATAAATTTGTCCAGACAATTCTTTACAAAGATTGATGTTAAGTTTCATCTGGTATGACCTTCAGACATAAAACTAAAGTGCAGAGCAGAAATAAATGATGCCATGTTCTAGAAAAACAACCTGAACGTTTCCAGAATATAGTCTAGAAGTGGATTTTTTCCTTTTTTTAACTTACTTATGATTAATAATTAGAAACGCTGTATAAACAAGTGTGTGATGGTTTCCCCATTTCCCTCCTCCCTGCTCCCAATCGCTGAGGGCCCTCCTCAGTGGGATTGCTGGAATGGTCCATGGGATAAGTGGTTATGATTTGGAAAAGCAGTAGTCAGTTTTTTTCTTTGTGTAATTTTGGTGAATGGGTCAATGTATCTGGATACTCTCTCCTACCATGGCTTTTACAGTCTTTCTACCCCCTCTTCCACAAAGTTTCTTGATTCATGGTGGGTTTTAAGTCTGCTTCACTGTTAAGAACTTAAGAGTCTCTGGATTTCAACTTTGGACTATCTTGGGTATTCTTGGGGTTTGTTGCCGTTATCCTTTCATAGGTTATCTGACTTGCTGTGGATGTAGCTCTCTTGCTCATCTCACCACTTCCTCAAAGGTTTCATTTGGGCCCCAGATGATGAGTTAGGGTGGTTCATCTCCTGCCTGGGTGTCAGCCATCATCTCAGGTCTTGTTGATGGAATTGGGTTGTTCATGGTTCTTGCTGCCTTCTGAAAAATGCAAACAGAATCTCCAATGGAGAGTGAGATCAGTATAGGTTAACTGAGACACACATTCTCTTAAAATACACATCTAACCATTTTGCTATCTTTTATATTAAATTTTTAAGTCTGTATACATTGTCATAGTGGGTGTATTTTTGGAGCCCCAAACTTTATTTTCTTCATTTACTAAGCTTCCCTATTTAATTTCAAAGAACAGTCTACAGCAAGTAATGTACAAAAGCCAATTTGTGAATGTCAGAAAAATTGGCCCTCTTAAAAAATGATCAAAGATGCCTAGGCTTGAAGGAAAAAATAGAGTCAGAATTATGCTAAACTCAAACAACCAAAACTTCCTGTCAAATTATTTTCACTTAATTCAGAAACATTATCTCTAAAGTTAATGCTAAGCTAAGGTTTATCATTTTCTTGCTTATCTTGGTGTTAATGAATATAATTAACTTTTCACAGATGCAAAACCTTTTAAAATGAAAGACCTGCAAGTTGAAACCTAAATATATGAAAAAATGTGGATTAAGAAAGTCTAAGAAACCCAGTGTCTAAGAGAGTACAAGTGCTTTTATTGAGTGTTTTGTTTCTTTACCTACCGGTTGTATTACTTGTTTACAGTTTGGTTTTTATAAATATATAACTATAGTGTGATCTATACATCCTAGTGGATAGTGAGGGAATCAATGTATTGATTGTTATAAATGAGTCAAGAATGATTTCTGTGGAACTTTTGAAGGCTATAATATATGACACATATTTGTTAAGACATTACCATAAGTTCAAAAATGGGTCTCCAGAGGGTTTTTGTTTTTTAATTTTAATTTATTTATTTATGTGAGGTGGGAATGTGCATCTGTGTGCACCCCCACACCAGGGTCTCTTGCCACAGAAAACCATTGATTACCCATCTGGCTTTAGGTGGACAGCTGGAAAATTGAATCCAGACAGACAGGCTTTGTAAGAAAGTACCTTAAAACCACTAAGCCATCTCCCCAGCTTCAGGTCACCAGATTTTAAGGGTTAAACTTATTAAAATTAACTTAACTTCTGTGAAATTTCTTTCTCTAGATGTCCCATGATGAGATGAATATGTTACTCTATATGCCTGTATTTTGTCTCATGTCAACTTATGTTTGACGATGAACACATTTTAAGATGTTCTACTTTCATACCTTTGCAGTCCCAAGGAAGAAAAAAATGAAAATAACATAATGTTCCAAGAGTCAAACCTGACTCCCCCTCCCTCCACCCCCCCAAAAAAAAAGGCATTTTCATGACTCCATTTATACAAAATACAAAAGGAAACTGGGTCTGGTGATACCATTCTTACTCCTCAACTACTGGGGAAGTTGAGGCAAGAGAAGTAGCCCAAGTTTGATTCTAGCCTGGGCTACAGAATGAGTTCAAAGCCAGCCTGAGCAAGTTAGTGACACCTTATCTCAAAATGAAAACAGAACACTGGGAAAAGTCGTGATTCACTCACCTTGTGAGTGCCAAGGTTCAGTCTCTGGTATTTTACACACACACACACACACACACACACACACACACACACACACACACGCGCGCGCGCGCGCGAACAAAGTCGATCAATCAATAAAATACAAAATGAGTCCAAAGTACTGATGCTATATTGGAATTTGGAATTTGGCTATGATTGAGCAGAAGCAGGAATGGAGACAGGAGAGGGCCATAAGACACACCTGTTATGTTCCATTCCTTGCTCTCAGCTTCGAATCCTGTGAAAACTTATTGGAAATGTGCCATACCTTTATCATATATACTCTCTTTTTTTTAATTTAATATTTATTGTCCATAATGATATGCATGTTTCAGTACCAAGTTTTTAGGGATCTGAAATTCTTCTAAAAGACAGAAGATGATGGTAAATGAGTGCAGTTCTGCCCTTTTTCAGGGGGACATGGACAGCTGTCTATCCAGCTCAGATAGGCACCGATAAGAGACTAATGAAACAATGCTAAATCAATGTGTTTATTTTTTTTCTTTTTCGGGGGGGGTTGACTTATGGGATCATGAAGGATTCGAAGGCTTCGAGTAGAGGACAGCAACAAAAGAAAGAACGAGTTAGAAAGAAAAAGGGATTCAGTGGAAGAGGGTGTAGGCGGGGGAAAGAGGAGAAGTGAACAAGAAGAGATTATGAACAAAGTACCTGATCCGCATGCATGTGAACAGTTGATAAAAGGTTTTTCAAGGGCATCGGTGTCACTGAAAAGCCACCCCAGTGCAGGTGATGCTCACGGGAGCCGCGGCCCTGCAGTTCCTTGGACATTTTCAGGCAGCTCCTCTGAAGAGTCTTCCAGAAATTGTTTATTGCTTATTTGACCTTGGGGAGGTGCCTTGTGAATATAATTTTCTGACCTTCCTAAACATTGTAAATTACTTGAGCTTCCTGGGCCTAGAAAGTTGCATTAGTTTTCCAAGTTTAATAAGCTCCCAGTTCCTCTAGAAAGGGATGCTTCAATTTGAAGGAAATAGCTACACACCACCACA
Source organism: Zapus hudsonius (assembly GCA_004024765.1). Classification (NCBI taxonomy): domain Eukaryota; kingdom Metazoa; phylum Chordata; class Mammalia; order Rodentia; family Dipodidae; genus Zapus; species Zapus hudsonius. The sequence continues at coordinate 63,233 of PVHP010004647.1, read as the reverse complement.
TCCTCAAAGCTGTCTGGAATAGAAGCCAAGAAAGGATTTATAAAATCCAAATCATATCTAAAAATGTGTTTTATTCCCTAATTGTGATATTGCTGGATTAACAACAATATTTTGCTCTATTTTATCAGTCATGTAATATACAAAGGGAAGTAAAATGTCATTAAATGATAATGCAAGTGGGAAAAAAATGGCTTTATTTCATGTTCCACTAGACGTATTGAAGCATTTAGATGCATAGTAAAGCTAAATAAATTCATATGAAAAGAAAGAACTCAGTTTATGGTAGGATTCTGATCCAAAGACGATTCTAGAGTTATTTTCTAAATCACTGTCATTTTGGGTTTGGAGGCCAAATCAATAAATTTTCAGATACAATTTTCTACCATTGCCTTCTTTACAATTAGAAAGTCCACATGTCCATATGTAAGAGAAAACTCATTTTCTTATCTTCTAACAGAAAGAAAATAATACTTCCACTCAAAGGACGAAAGGATTTGGGAGGGAAGGCCCTGTACTTGCCAACCGTCCTCAACCATCCTTGTGTCCAGTTATGAAGAATAACCCTCTCTATGGTGACATGAGCCTGGAGGAAGCAATGGAAGGAAGAAAGAAGAATCCTTCCTGGACCATTGAGGAATACGACAGGCATTCCATGCACACGAATCTTTCAGGACATCTGAAGGTACTTAGACCAAGGCTCGCCCTTCTCTAGCTGATGAGAAAGATCCCATAATAAACCGATCAAGGTGGCTTTGAGGTGACAGACAGGCAAGATCCCTAGAAATCAAACCTCCAGTTGCAGACCATTCTGGTCCCTAGTGTGAGTTTCTCCTGCCAGTCAATATTTGTTGTTATGGGCTTGGTTTCAGTTTTGTAATCTCAGTAGACAAAGGCATCACGTTATAAAAAGGACCCAACAAGACAGCAGGAAAAGGTCATACGAAAGGTTTGTGAACATCAATTTTTGTAAGATTTCATGCTTCCCTAGTGATCTTGTAACCACTTATAATCATGAAAACTTAAGAACAGATTTCCTACTCCACATTGGTGCAAAAGTGCTCATTAAATGTTGTTCAGTCTTAGCAAGGAAATCTTTAACATGATAAACCTATTTCATGATCACTCAATGATTTAAGATTGAACATTTACATTTTGGTCATTTTTCTGTGTCTCGGTAACAAAACAAAACAAAAACATTTCAACAGAGGAAAAGAATGCAGGGAACTCATTCACCCAAGCTTAAACACAGCTGAAGTTTTGCTTGGAGACTTTCCCTTCCCCCCTCTCTTTTTTTCTCCCCTGATGTCATTCATGCATAGAAGACCTGAGAAGTCAGGGGAACAGGGGTCTGTTTTCTGAAAGGACTGGATTCCTGGCCAGTCTTGGCTTGTCTCCACCTGCTTTGGGCCAGGAAGGCCTGACATTTCCCAAGTACCTTTCATTTAAAAAAAAAAAAATGTATCTGCTCTAAGCATCATACCTTAAGTAACTGAGGAAATTTTTCTTTTAAAGGAAATAGTAACAAATTCTCTTATATCTTACACACACTTTTAAAATCTCAGCTATGCACACCTCAAAACATATTATGGTCGCTAATCTTTGACATTTCTTAATCTAATAGATTAAACATATCTACTCTTTAACATAACCCCTTTCTGAGAGGTTTTCCAATAACAGATGTTTCCCATAGCAACAATAACCATGCATTTTTCTTTCATTTCTTTTGTTTTAACCTTATATTTCTTACTAAAAAGCTTTGTGTCTCTATTATTATCTATTATTAGGGAAAAAAAACACAGGAACACTTCTTGGTAACCACAAACTCAGGCTTATTTCCTTGCCTTTGCTGTGTGTGAATGGACTTTAGAAATGAATCTGACATCCAGAAAGTTCATTTAACTGAGAAAATAGATATGTATAATTTTATTTAAACACAATGTTTAAATAAATTATTTAAATTTATGTGCCTGCTAAAATATAAACCTAATTGTTAAAAAGTTTTGGGGGGAAGCTATGGAATTGGCTGAGCAATTAAAGGTATTTGTTTGCAAAGCCTGCAGACCTGGGTTTGATTCCCCAGCACCCACATAAGCCAACACACAAATGTCTGGAATTCACGTGCAGTGGCAATTATATTTAAAATAAAATAATTTAAAGGTTTTTGTAAGTTTTAATGTTAGACTAAGGAAACTGAAAACTTTTGGCAAAGAAGAGTAGTTTTTAAAGTTGAACAATTATGTGAGTTATGCTTAGGAAGATCAAACACCAATCTAACAGAGGTGTTGTTTGACTGAAACCATCTCCCCTCACCTCACCCTTGCAGACCACACTGTGAGAGAGGATAGTCTTCATTATGGGAGCTTTTATATAGAGAACTCTGAACTCACAGGCCAAGTACGGGTCTCTGCTTAGGACACAAGATGAACGCTAAGGGTGAATAGACAATGACTCTTCCATCAATAGTCTCCTGCGTAGGTCATCCAAATTTGATTGTAATATTTGCACATTTCTCAGAGTAGCAAGTTCAAAGTCACTTGCATCACTGTAGCAGAACTGTACCACCATTGCCAAACCCATGCCAGCTCCCACAAGCTCCTCACAGTGCGCTCCCCCCCAGTCCAGGCTGTGCCTCAGCTCCAGCTGACTCTAAGTCCACTGAGACTGGAGAGGCAGAGAGAAGGTGACAGCCTTCTTCAAAGCCTGGCAAACATCCCCAGGCAAGAAATAATGAGGACGGCAGGAGCCACGTGAATGCAGCAATCAGCTTTCCTTGTGAATGGTTGTGTCAGGCATGGGCACTCTATCTGGAATCCTGAAACAGAGACAATACGAAGAAATGCGTTTTTAATGGATGGACAGTAACATTTGCAGATAATTCACTGGGAAAGAGAGCAGGCAGACAAAGCCAGCAAAAGAGAAATCCGTGTAGAATCAGATCTGGCCTGGGAAAGGTTATGTTCGGTGTTTCCTTCAGGAGGTCAAACAGTACCCAGTTTTCTACATGGGAGACTGAGAGCCAAACCCTAAAGGATAGACCTTCATGGACAAATCATGGACGTCTGAACGTTTACTCTTATTCCCCTTCTGTGGAAGTCAGACAAACCTACAGACAAAATGAAACCTCTCAGGTTCATCTGAAGCTAGGGATTTTCATTCTCCTTCAACTCACTGACCTGTTTTACATGTACTATTTGTAAGATTTAAGAAGTAAAAACTGGCCGAGAGATGATGCAGCACTTGGTGTTTCCGATCTGCTATAGAAATCCTGTAGGCTTCCTAATGAACTCCAAAGCAAACCAGAAATTAACTGTAAGTGTCCACAGTCAGTGGGAAAGCTAGAGAGTCATGTTCAGGATGTTTAGGAAAACCTACCTTTTGAGCAAGACAAGCCTCGCCTAGGACAAGTCAAACATGGGCTTTCCTGACTTCTGACTGTCTTTCTCTGAAGTCTCGGTTGGTAACATTGATCAGGCACTGATTGATGATATTCTCTGTCGTTTTCTTTTAGGAAAATCCAAATGACCTCCGCTTTTGGTTGGGAGACATGTACACTCCAGGTTTTGACACCTTGTTGAAAAAAAAGAAGAAACATGAAAAGCGATCAAAATTATGTCACATGGGTCTGATTGCACTCCTCATCGCCTCCATCCTGGTTACCATAGTGATTCTCAGCACTTTTCTCACCTAAAAAAAAATTTCCACAGACAGGATCATGTTAAAGTTCTTACAAAGCTTTCTACATATTTTCAGGAAATCTGATTTATGAAGTCAGAATGTTTTGTTGCCTCCGGACTGTGATTGCCTATCGAATGTGATATACTGGTATATACCTGTGATATGCTGGTTTCTCTGCTTTGTTCTGTGAGCCTGTATATGAATTCCAACCTGTGCTTCTTCAGTGGATGGGAAGCAGGAATTTGGAGGCTCGCAACCACAGAAAAGTGAATACAAACATCTAAAATTAAGCATTTAGATAGAGTGAACAGCATGAAGGGTTGTCATCCACTTTACCTCTGCTCAAATCCTACCTTGTTTTCACACTCCACTGACTCTTTCTGCCCCGTCCTCCTGAGGGCGCTAGGGAGTCAGAGCCAATATCTTTCAGCTAACTGCCAGGGTGACAGCTAAGTCGCTAAGGTGACCTGCCAGTCTGGACCCATTCTCTGGTTTCTCTTCCTTTATTTCTGTATGTCTCAAAAATATATATGGGAGGAAGACTGTCTTCAAAAATATTATTTTCCTAGTAATCCTATATATTAATCCAAACCAGAACTAAACTTGGGCAGACTGTAGTGATACAATATAATTCCATTTAGATCCATTTGTACTTACTGGATCTAAATTGGTGAGTGGCAGACAGCAAGTACATCCCATCAGCCATGAAATGAGAGGCATGTAGAAGGATATAAGAAATCCTAAGAGGTTTGAATCCCGATGGTGCAATTTAATAATGTTACATCCCGAAGAAAAAAATATTCTCAGAGATTACCAGGGTAGAACTAGGCTAGGGACTAAGAAGGAAATGTAAGGAGAAACCATGAAGTAGTTGTTTACCTAACGCTGTCATTATTACTACCTTCAGTAGCTATTTAGTCTTCTCTAGCCTGCAGATACCAGGGACACCCTACAGGGTGAACCACCAGCTTCCCTCCTAGAACTCCATCCTGAAGGTCTTCAAGGCGGTGACTATAAGCACCTCACCCAGAGGGATCCTGTGGATGAATCAAAGTGAACCAACCGTCTCTCTTCTTTCCCAAAGAGGAAAGTCTTCTCTTATCCTTTGCTGTTTCCTGATGATTTTGTGAGATTTCTCATAAAGATACTTGAAATAAAGTACATTAAATCATGGCCTTACTGGGCAATAAAATTATTGCATACAAGAATTATCTATTTTATCTTTTTTTTAAGTTTAGAGAGTTTTTATTAGATTAAAAGAAGGAAAGAAGTACAAAGAGCTCCTGCTTTCGAGAAGGCAGGAAGGTGTAGAACTTATATTGTTCTGAGGGCCTCAAAGGCCTTTCTGACCAACAAACTCATGGCTTCTGGGAGCAGCTTTCTCTACCCACACAAGCTACTTCCATTCAAATTCTTTTTTAAAATATTTTTTTTAATTTAGCTTACCAAGTCTCAAGTTTACTTATGGCTTTTTAATACTAGAATGAGGTATTAAGACCCGTGAGGCTGAAGACACTCTACATTCTGGTGGCAAGTCATAGAGAAATCAAGCCAGAACTCAGCTGGAAATTTCCTGGTTTTTGGTAACCCTCTCAGAGTTCCAAAAGGTCTTCTGCAGGCTGTTGGGGAAGAACTGTCAGAAATAGTTTTTTTCAGCCATGGACTGAATACTCTACACTATTAACTGGCCAGACAAATATGCCACTAGTGAAATAATAGCAAGTCTGTGATGGAGGTAACCAACCATCTTTTGATTGGATTTGAGGCCTAACTCCCCAGAACAGAATACGTGTCTAGTACTATAAACCTAGTCAAAAGCTCACGACTTAGGAAGCCATAGGCCTTAATGGAGATATACTAGCATATATATGCTAACTCAGCATGATGTCCATGTCAAATTGTTTTCTAAGTATTTTTTATTTATGCCTCTTTATGCTTTATGGCCATTTATTATTGAGCATGAGTGTGCTTACCCATTGGCTTTTGCTCCTAAACCGATTGTCATTTTTAGTTTTTGATGTAATCAAATATATTACATTGAAGTAGAATCCGAATACATTATTATTCCTCAGTGAATTCATGATATATATCTTCATGAGAGGAAATCTTGAAATCTTGAGGGGAATATGTCCCTGTTTGCATTCAAACTCAAACCTGACATGTAATTCTAATCCCCCTCACTTAACCAGCTCCACCATGAAAATATGAGGCCAGGGAACAGACAAAAGAAGGGACTCCATACAGGCTTATGTTCAGGTATGGGTTTCTTGAGAGTTTTTAATCCAGACCCAATGCAGTGAAAACATTTAATATAACCATTGGCACGTTGTAGTTGGTAAATGAATAATGACAACTATTATAAGCAACAATATTTTAGTCGGCTTTCCCTCTAAATTAGATTAAGAAAATATGAGCTCCTAAATAGTTTAGTTGCAAATAATAATCTTCCCAGATTATTTGGGAGGCACCCCCTCTCAGGTTTGTTTTTGGGTTTGTATTTTACTCCTGTATCTTGTTAGTATGTGGAAAGCCTAAGAACAAAAAAATATTAAATTTCCCAAAGAAGAAAAATGATATGAACATACCTTTTAAGAAACACTGCTGTCAAATTTAACAGAATGATTAAAATCCTTCCTTTTTTTGTTGTTGTTGTTGTTGTTTTGTTTTTTCCCTCTACATAGTCCATAAAGACTTTCCTATTATAATCACATTGCTGCCACCTAGCGGAAAATTTCTTGAATGGCAGACATGAAGACAGAGCCGCCATGGTGCGACTCAGCCACAGTGCTCGACTGCCATCTGGCGGTCAGTTTTTAAATGCCACCGCTGAGATCATTAAACATTTTGCCACAGGAAAAGTTTGTCCTCTGGGTTTAGAATCCCTAAGATAAGGGAACTAAGAGCTCCTGTCTGCCCTTCGCAACCACTGGTTTCAATACTATTTCATCTTTCTATGAAATGGAGATGACTGTCTATAAATTACACAAACACCTAAAACAAGGGCTGGAACTTAGGGAAAAACCCTACCCATCACACGCTGACACTGGAAGAAATTGCTTCATTCCTGAGCTCCTCAAATGTGTTGTGTTAAGGTTTAGGGATACTGAATAATTTCCTGTTTATTTCACATCTCACATCACTGTATTGAGGATATACTTAAATTTTATTTTCTTAGTTCCCCTTCTTTCAAATTCTTTCAAATAATTGAGTGTAATATTTTCATATATAAGAAGTAATTATTTCACTGTGTTTAGGGTCATTAAATCTCAACTTCTGAGTTTTTAAAATATTTTATTTATTCCTTTTCAAGCAGAGAGAGAGAGAGAGAGAGAGAGAGAGAGAGAATAACCCAGGGCCACCACCTTGTGGGTCTGACTTACATGGGTCCTGGGGAATTGAACCCTGGGCCTTTAGGCACTGGAGGCAAGTGCCTTAACCTCTGAGCCATCTCTCCAGCCCTCAACCTCTGAGTTTTCACTTCTACACCCACAGGTAGTCACAGCCTGTGCTGTTTAGTGTAGAGAAATGCCTGCTTCCTTCCAAATATTCACTTAGCCCAGAGCCTGGCACAACTGTAGGTTACAGTGTTCACGCAAGGGGAAGGGCTTCAGGGGCCAAAGCAGCTTTCTGCCAGAGCACTTGTACTGCCCCTATTTTACAGTCGCAGTGACTATGTACCTGATCAAATCACCTTCTGTGCAAATGGCTGGAAAAACTCATGATGGAAATGAGGCCCTCCCTTCTCTAGGGAGAGTGTAGACTTCCTCGCATGCCTCGTGTTTCCAGCCTCATTCAGGCCTCAGGTCATCATCTGCCCTCACTGCAAAATCCATCTTGCCTGACACGTACAGTATTGCCTACTGTTGATTTTTTTCCTCCAGCATACTGAAAAGTAGAGTCTACAAATGTGTGTGTGATCTCTAGAGAACTGTATGTCAACCCTTATCAAAATGTATGTATACGTACAGAAAAACCAAAACCAGAACTGGGAGTAGATAGTCTATAGTTCATTAGTCTAATGTTATATGAGTCTGCGTTGAGCTCTTGAACTTCCAGATTCACACACATACTAAAGCATTTCCTTCAAAAGAACAACTTTAACCAAAATATATCTTTTCGACAAGGGCAATGGTATGATTTAAATATGAAATTTTCTTCCACTGAGTCACGTGTAAAATCCAGGTCTCAGACTAGCAAGGGTATTTTGTGAGATTCTGGAAAGTTCCAGGAGCAGAGCTTAGCTGGAGAAAGTAGGTAACTGAGGGTACATCTTGGGGATAACTTGTCCCTATTTTTCCCTCCTCCTTGCTGATGGTCTTGAAGTAAAGACACTTCCTCATGCCACACACCCTCACCACCATGCTGTTCTGCCCAGGTGCATGGGACCTAGCACTATGGAATGAGCTCTATGAAACTCTCTAGTACAGTTCTTTCTCCTCTCTTTCTGTCAAGTATTTGGGTCACAGCTACAGGAAAATAACTGATACAGATATGACCTTAAGAAGAGCAAGAGAGATTCCATCACCTATAGCTTTACTTATATTTATTTACTATTGTTGAGTTCCTGACACAGAGACGGCAAGAATTCTTATGCATATTAAGCTTCTTAGTTTTGTTATCTTTGAAAGAAGCATTAACATATATATATATATATCACTGATTTCCCCTGAATTTTAAGGGCAATATTTGTTTTAACTTTGCCTCTCTTTTACACTTAAATGCAAAATTTTGGAGCTATTTTCTAAGGAACTCAGAAAGCTTCCTGGCACACTTTACCTTTGGCCTACCTCGACTCAGCTCTTTAGGATCCTCTTCCTAAGTCCTGGACTTTGGGATCTATGCTTGGTTCATTTCAGATTTAGCAAGACTCCTGTTGAGTTGGTTTGGTGATAACTTCCTATCCTTAGCGTGATCACCATCAATATATTTTCTCATCCTGGTTTGCCTTTGGCAAAAATCCTGTCAATTTAGCAAAAAAAATAATTCTACTAGTTCTTACTCATAGTCATTCCATCAATTCCTGACCCTGACCCTTAGAGATAAATCTTGATTTTTTTTTCTTATATTCTTTGGAGTTGATCGTGATCCTTCTCCCCTGCTAAACAAATACTCGCCCCACCACCACCTCACCCACCATACATAAACACTCACGCACTCAAATAAAATCTTACCATCTAACAGGTGTCAAGGACAATTTTTACTCTAGCATTTCCAGTGGAGATTTGCCTTAGCAATGTGTCAAATAGCCCCACACCTGCTGCCCACTAGCCTGAATGTTTATCCTGGCCTTCAGGCATGCTTACATAAATGCCACAGATATGTCTTCTTCATTTCATTCCTTCAAAAGCCCCTCCGCATCTGCAATATCATTTTTTCTCAACTATGAGGCTGGGAGATAAGTGGGAAGTCTGTATTTTCCACAGAACCAGATTCACAGCCATCAAAAGCCTTCACAGAATAAAAGCTGAAGTGAAAGCTTTGGTCTTGTTCACCTGAGTGATCAAAACTATTACATGTCTGTAATAAGAGCTTTGCATACTTCAACTGTGGACACAAAGAGGGTATGTTTATGTCATCTTATACTTCACATCTATATATGCTGTGCACATATATGGTTCATCCTGTCTCTGAGAGTTAGTATAGAAAATGCATGAATTAAATGTGCACACATAGTCATCCTCACAATGAGAAGAAACACGAATGCCATAAAGGTGCGTCGTGTATGCTCACACAGTTTCTTTGTAAAATGAGATGTGGACGGTGGTGGGTTTGATTTTGTTTGCTTTCCTTAGACCCCAGGTGGCAGAAACCCACCTCCTTGAGTGCTCAGTCAGGCCCTGGCTCTAGAGGAGGTGGTATCAATGCACTCTGAAGAAAATCCAATTCCCACACCCCACAGGTACATGACAACATAAAGTCTTAAGAGGGAAGCTGCAAATGTCCACTTCCTTATCCTGCCAGATAGGCTTCAGGGCTCTCTTTTTCAACAGAGCTTGCTTGTGAAAGTCCCATATACTTTCCATAGTGTACACTGTGCCATGAAAATGCACTTTTCTTAGTTTGCAGGAGCCAAAACCTTCAGTTTCGTATTCATCATGGAAAAAAGTAAACAAGAAAACACCTTAAGCTTCCCAGTGCCCTGGAATTAGTCTCTCAGCACCAGAGGGAAAACAAGATGCCTGTAAGAAAGGTGCTTCAGGTATGTCAAAATATGGAAATCATGACAAATGAGTGGAGAACTTCTAAAGGAAGGCTGATTAATTGTGCTGATTATGCCCTTGAGTGGAAAGCAGGGGTCTTCCAGGAGTGTTGATGTGCACCAGCAGATGAAAATGACAGCAATTAGGGTCCCACAGAGGAGGTTTTAGAACCCACCAAACCAGCCAGGCACGTAGACCTTTAAGCCAGGTCCAGCTGGTGGAGATCTGCCTCCAGCCATGTGGCTCAGCCGTCCTCCAGGCTTTAGCAGCTACAGCTTCAGCTTCAGCTCCTGTGGAAACTGAAACTGTGGAAAAATCTACTCCAGCTCCAGTTGCTGCAGGAAATTACCTCCAGCCAGGGATTTGGGAGAGAAATGGCCCCAGCCACAGTGCCAAGGTTTGACAGGGAAGAGCTTCACACCTGGCCACCTGAGTCACAATGACAAATGGAGAAGGGAGATGCCACTCACAGCAGCTTCACAAAGACAAAACACACTTAAGAAAGGCCAGTGAGAGGTTCTGTGTGTTGGGGGGCTGGGGCATTAGGGTTATCAGTGTGTTTGGGGACAGGGTGCTCAAGATGGGCAAGGTATAGGGTGAGTTTGGGACTTCAGAACCCCAAGTTGGTGAGGGGCAAAGTAGGTTTGTCTCCTGTGCAATCCAGACTGTTAAAAAGCTTAGCATGTTTGGGACTGGAGCTCTAGGGATACCAGCATGAGTGGCACCTGTATAGCCCAACCTGGTGAAGAGACCTGTATGACAGGTATGGAGCCTAAGAACTCAGGGCATCAAGGTACTTGGGCCTGGGTGCTCTAGACTGTATGAGTAAAGCAGTCTGGGGACAGGGCCCTCCAATTAGGAGAGGTGCTTGGTGAGTTTGAGCTTAGTGCTGTCATTGTGTTTGGGGCCTGTGCACCCTGAATTGGTAAGGAGCATGGTGGATTCCAGTGGCTCTGCCCAGGCTAGTGAGAAGTTGGCATCTTTGGTACCAGAGCTCTAGGGACACCAGCGGGACCATCATTTGGGCACTCCAGCCTGGTGATCTAACCTGCAAGCATGGGCCTAAGCATAGAGGATATATTCAACAAAATTATTAAAGAAAAATGCCCCATCTTGCAAGAAAGAGGCTTCTCTGGATATGAGAGGCCCATAGAACTGCAAACAGAGAAGACAAAAGAAGGAACTCTCCAAGATTTATCTTAGTAAAAAGGAAAAACATAGAAAGCAATCAGAGAGTGCTACAAGCAACATGAAAGAAAGAACTCATCACATATAAAAGCAATCCAATCAGACATACCTCAGACTTCTCAATGGAAATCTTGGAGGACAGAAGAGCCTGGAACAACGCTCTTCAATGCCTAAAAAAATTATCACTTCAACCCAAACTACTGTATTCAGTAAAAGTATCCCCCATAATAGATGGAGAAAAGAAAATGTTCCATGATAAAACCCAGCTCTACGATTATATGAACACAAAGCCAAACTTACGGAGAATACTCCAGCAGATAGTCCACACAGAAAAGTTGAATAACTAACCTCAAGACCTCAATAGAAAATGAGTACAATAACCAAAATTAGTGTGTTTATAATAGCATACTAGGAATCAACCCCCATAAACCCTCCATCATGGCAGGGCTTAAAGCAAAACTCACAGTTATAACTGTGAATAGTAACAGATTTAACTCCCCCATAAAATAAAAAACACAGGTTAAAGTGAATCAGAAAAATGGACCCTTCCATCTGCTGCCTTCAAGAAACACATCTCACCTCTAAATACAGAAACCTCTTCAGGTTGAATGGATGGAAAATGATCTTTTAAGCAAATGGAAATAAAAAGCAAACAGGTATGGCCACACTAATATATGACAATATAGACTTTAAACCAAAAGTAATTTAAAAGGACAATGAAGGACACTTCTTACTCATCAAGGGAACAATCCAACAAGAGGATATCACTATCATAAATATGTATGCACCAAATACAGGTGCACCGCATTTCATAAAGCAAAACTTACTCAAAATCAAAACAGAAATAAACTGCTACTCCATTGGCTTTAGTACACCACTATCATCTCTAAACAGATCATCCAAACAGAAGGTCAGCAGGGAAATAACAGATGGTAACAGTACCATAGATTAATTAGACCCAATGAACATATACAGAACATTCCATCCCAGAGACTACAGAATATGCATTCTTCCCAGCAGCCCACAGGACCTTCTCCAAAATAGATCACATATCAGGACACAAAGCCTGCCTCAATAAATTCAAGAATATTGAGGTAGCCCCCTGGATCATATTGGACCACAATGCATTAAAGCTGGAAATTAACGATGTGATAAACACAGACAATGCAGCAACTGTTGGACAGAAATTTAACATTTGGAACTTACAAAGAACTCAAAAATTAATTAAAAAAAAAGAAAAAACCCTACAACCCTCTCACAAAATGGGCCACTGAACTCAAAGGAATTCACAGAGGAGGAAACACAAATGAACAATTTTCACTTAAGAAAATGTTCATCATCTTTAATCATCAGGGAAATGCAAATAAAAACAACAATGAGATTCTAACTTATTCCATTCAGAATGACAATCATTAAAAAAAATCCTCCAACAATATATGCTGGCAAGGATGTGGGGTAAAAAGAACCCTCATCCACTGCTGGTGGGATTACAAAACAACCACTATGGACAGCAGTGTGGAGGTTCCTAAAAAAATGTATATAGAGCTACCAATGGACCCAGTTATCCCTGTACTGGGCATCTACCCTCAAGACTCCTCATTGACCACAGAGACATCTGCTCAACCAAGTTTATTGTGGCTCAATTTATAATAACTAAGAATTGGAATCAACCCAAATGCCCATCACTGGAGGAATGGATATCAAATTTGTGGTATATATACACTATGGAATTTTGCTCAGCAGTAATGAAAAAAGACATAATGAAATTTGAATATCTGCTCAAGGCAAAAGATAAGACCCTATTGCTGAAGATACCACAGAATGTCATCACTCAACACCAAGAGACCCTGCTGGATCTGAAAAAGTAACCAGCTCCCAGATGGCAGCCTGGTGCTGGAAGTTGTTCCATCAACTGCCAGAGGAAACGGGCCAAGGATATTTGGAGAAAGCAGAGGACATTGATCTACAACACCAACCAATGTTATGAGAATGCTGAGGACACTGCAGATATGGCAGAGACCAGCAAGCCACAAAGTGTTTATCTGTGCAATAGTGGCACTAAACCTAGGTGGGTAATTACTGGCTTGCTGATTGGCTAAGAGATCTGCTTAGTGGCAAGGAAGCCTTAGCTGGAACTAGGATCCATGGTGTGCTTTCTCTTTCTCTTTCTCTCTCCCTCTCTTTCTCTCTCTCCCCTCTCTCTCTCCTTGAAAAATGAATAAGTTAATTTTTTTTAAAAAATAGACTATTGAATGCATCATTTATGATTGTCAGTTTATGAGAGGCCAGGGGGCAGAATGTGGTGATTTGGGTGTCCCCAAAAAACTTGTGTTCTGGGCTGGAGAGATGGCTCAGAGGTTAAGGCACTTGCCTCCAGTGCCTAAGGCCCCCGGTTCAATTCTTCAGGACCCACAAAGGCCTTGGTGCTTTCTTTCTCTCTCTCTCTCTCTCTCTCTCTCTCTCTCTCTCTCTCTCTCTCTCTCTCTCTCTCTCTCTCTCTCTCTCCTGTATCTCTGTGCTTGAAAATGAATAAATAAAATATTTTTTAAAAAACTTGTGTTCTGAATGCTTGATCCAAAGTGAAGGGTAATTTGGGAATTGGAAACTTGTTGAAGGTGTGTTGCTGGGGGAGGGCTTAAGGGTGTAATAGCCAACTTCCTCTTGCCAGAGAATGAAACATTCTCTGGTTGTTGTCCACCTGACGTTGGCCAGGAGGTGATGTATACCCTCTGCTCATGCTGTCATTTTCCCTGACATCATAGAGTTTCCCTCACATGCTGAAAGCACCTCCTCTGTGTCACATAGTTCATTCACTTCTGAATCTATTCTAGATATGTAAATTTAGTTTACTCAGTTCTAACTCCTTAGAAAGTTCCTCAAGGAAAAAATACTAATTGCCAGTAAACATCTAAAAAGTGTTCATTTTTAACCATCTAGGAAATTCAAATTAAAACTGCTTTGAGCTTCCATCTGCCTCTGGTCTGAATGGCTGCCATATTAAAAAAAAAGTCAAATGATAACAAATTCTGGTGAGAGTGTTGGGGAAAACTGAGTCCACATTCATTATTGGTGACAGTGTAAGCTTATGCAGCCATGATGGTAATCAGTGTGGATGTTTCTCAAAAATCTAAAAATATTGGACCCAGCTATACCAATCCTGGGCATATAACCTAAAGACTTTTTACTTTCCTATATAGATAACTGCTCCACAAGCTTTGTTGCTACTCTATTCCCAGTAGCTGGGAAATGGAATCAGCCCAAATGCCCATCAACTGATAAATGGATTATAAAGATGTGGTACATAGACACATTGGAGTTCTAGTCAGTGGTGAGGAAAAATGAAATTATGTAATCTGCAGGAAGCTGGAAAAAAATCATACTAAGTGAGGTTACCCAAGCTCAGAAAGACAAATGCCACACGTTCTAACCTCATATGTGGATCAAAATGTGGAGGATTTGATTTGTTTGTAAGTTGTGGTCAGCATCAGTACTACTGTTTAAGAAGGTAGAAAGGGATTTGGAGAGAGGAGAAGCAGGAGCTAGGGAAGGGGTTAGGAAACACGCAAGTGAGCAGAATACAGAGGGTGGAAAATACAAGGGGAGGGAAGGTCTGGGGGGAGAGGTAAGGAAAGGAGAAGAGGAATTTTAAAAACTCAAAGAGACACGAATTAGCACTATAGAACCCACTTCTTCATTAGTTAATTAAAAGAGATGAGAGAGAGAGAGAGAGAGAGAGAGAGAGAGAGAGAGAGAGAGAGAGAGAGAGAGAGAGAGAGAGAGCAGGGGGAAGCTTGAGAAGAAATAGCCTACGGGGTGAGAAAGCTTTACCATAAAACCATAGGCTTTTGCAGTTGAATACCAATATTTGAATTGGGTCTTCACCCCCCCCAGTGAGATATTGATCATGGAGGCCCATGAGGACCCAAAAGCAAAAGCAATGCAGGCCATTGCCAAAGACCCCAGAACTAGATAGTAAGATCCTATTATTGAAGACACCAGAGGCTGAGGTTGCAAGAAATGCTTGAGAAATCAAGCTGAAGCTGAGACAGAAGCAAGCTCCCTGTCTGCTGGCTGTTACAGTGCTGGAAAGCACTGTGCAGGATTATAGGAGATCAAAGTCACCAGCAGTCTGAACAAGCTACGAAATCATCCAGCCAGGAAAAATGTACCCACCAGTGCACGATTGGCACATGAACTTATGAGGATGATCAACCACGCTCTGATTGACTATAAGATTGGGTCAGTGAGAAGGAATTTATGCCTGAGAACCAAGTCAAAAGCCCATGTCTTGGAAAATCATAGACCATTGAGGACGCTTACACCATTCTCTGGCTAAATGGAGAGGGGATATCTTATCCAAAATTCTAATTCCCTTTTATCAATGCTGCTCTTTTTCTTGGATAGAGAACCTGATCTTTGCAAATGGATATGAACATGTAATCCAAAGCTCAGGGACCATTGTGGAAGAGGGGGCAGAAAAGATTGTAAGAGCCATAGGGTGGCAAGGTATATGGTGAAGTATCTCCCCCTACACCCCACACTGGAACTGACTGACACAATGAGTTCAGATACCCACTGAAGAAGCCCTTAGGGAATGGAGCCAGATGAGAGGAGACACAAGAGAAATAATACAATGGGAACATGAACAATTTGCCGTATGTTCATATATCAACATTCCCAAAAAATTTAAATAAGGAAAAAAAAAACCCAACCAACCTGATACAACATGTAGGGAGTTCAGGAAGAGCTCATGAAGAGCTTTTGAGTTCTTGTGTATGTAACAAAGAATTGAAATAAACATACTGAGAAGGATAAATTATAATTTACTGAGTTTCTTTATGGAGATATTATGAGTTAAGTGGTTTATTTTGGGAAAACTGGTATCTATGAAGAGACTGAAGACTTACACACACACGTGGAAGGCAGGACCTAACAGCCCAGCCCAAAAGATCTGTGAGAAACACACACTCATGCGGGAGCAAAACGCAGAAGCACCAGCCCTGTAACTCCACATAGGAGAAAGATAAGAGATTAGGTAGTCAGGAAACCAGGGCTTCAGGAAAGATAACAGAGAGAAAATGCCAAAGAGGGTGGAGAAGTGCAGACACCTAAAAATGAGTAGTAAAGAAAGTCAAGAGAGTTATTACACACATAGTAAATCCAGAGTTCGTAGGAATTGCATTTATGCTAGACCAAGAGTTTGGGGGAATTACACAGTGGTAGACCCAGAGTTTAGAGGAAAATTATAACAAAGTAATAAAGGCCTCTGGAAACGAAATACCTATTAGGAACAAACAGAAAAATACCCAGGTAGGTAACAATAACCCTCCCCTCCCCCAGCTGGCTGGGAGAAAGGAGACATGTTCTCACTTTGCAGATGAAAGAACCACAGTCAATCAGATCCCCAAAGTAGAGAGAGAGAAAGAGAGAGAGAGAGAGAGACAGAGACAGAGACAGAGACAGAGACAGAGACAGAGACAGACAGAGAGAGAGACAGAGAGACAGAGAATCTCCCTTCTCCCTTTCCCAGCCTTGTTGGGAAGAGGAAAGAAGAGAAACCAAATAGCCAGTGCCTGAAGAATACTGCCAAGTGCCCAGCCACATGGAGGACAAGGCTTTAATTCAAATGGACTTCTGTCGGGCTAGAGAGATGGCTTAGCATTTAAGGCACTTGTCTCAAGTGCCTAAGGCCCCAAGTTCAATTCCCCAGTACCCATATAGGTCAGACCTACAAGGTGGTGGCCCTGGTGCACTCTCTCTCTTTCTCTCTCTCTATCTCTCTGCTTAATAAAAAAACTAAAAACTAAAAAATTAAATAGAAAAAGACTCAGGTGTGTAAGGGCCCGGGAATCTAACTGGGGCTGATCCAATAGCCCACTTACATAGTGTGCTAGGTTGGGGAACCAGTAGAGGGCGCTGCAGCCACTGTGGATGAGTCTGGATCAGCTGAAGAATTCCAGTTCTACCAAAAGGTACAGCTCCTGGTGTGGGGGCCTTTCCCTAGCTGGATGCCTAAAAAGAATTACCTGGCTTCTATTTCTCCCTCAAACCAACTCCAACAAAACACTGCAGAAAACATCTTTGCTAAGGCTTCTTTGTATGCAGGTTGCAGTTCTCTGGAGTGGAGGCTTCCCTGTTCAATTTCCAGGTTAGAAGTGCCTGTGGATCATTCCACCAACAGTGTGTGAGGGTATCTACTTTACCAATATCCTTGGCAACCCCAGATATTATCAGGCTTCTTAATTTTAGTCAATCTGGAGGATGAGGACGATTAACTTAATTGTGTCAATTTACATTTCCTTGATTAGTAGATGCTGAGCAAATTGTCCTCTACTAATGAACATTTTCATTATCATTTTCTTTTTTATTAATTATGAACTTTACTGTATATTCAAGTCACATGATGGTCCAATTTCCCTTGTGATATCCTCTTATATCTCCTCTCCCCACCAACTCCTTCTCAGTGAGGAAATTGGTACTTATCTTGGGGTCATGAATGCATCTGTCAGTCTCTGAAGGGTTAGTGGGCATTGCCTCAGGATACTCCTTCCCACCATCTTTCTGCCCCTTCTTTCACAGTGTTCCCTGAGCCTTGGTGGGTGTGTAAGAAATCTACTTTATTGATGAGCTCTCTGTAACCCTTCTAGAGTCCTGCTTTGATGAGTTGTGAGTGTCCTCTGTGTCCATCACCATCTCCCTGGAGCAGGTTGTCAGGTTAGCAGTGAGAGCAGCACTCATGTTTAAATTGCAGCTTCCTCTGTAATGTCCCCTGGGCCCTGGCATATGTGCTAGAAGTAGAGAGTCCCCTGCTAGGCAGGCAGCTATCTTTCTTGTCATATTAGTTGATCTTGGTTCTCCCTGGTTTTCACTGCCATCAGAGAGAGAGAGAGAGAGAGAGAGAGAGAGAGAGAGAGAGAGAGAGAGAGAGAGAGAGAGAGAGAGAGAGAGAAAAGAAAAAGATTTTCCAACCAGGAGTGGGAGCAGCATGGATGAAGGGAGATAAACATAGTTAATTAGGAGACAGTTTGATGGGTGTAATTCACTCTTCTTGGCCAAAGACTAGTGGGGTTTTTCTCTGGAGTCTAAGGGACCATAGTGCCCATAGAATTCTGACTTGATTTCCAGGTCTAGGCTATGAGTTCTCTCCCTCCGAGTGGAGCTCTTATCCAATTATAGAGCTGTTGTTTACCCACATGGGCTGAATTCCACTATTGCCCAGATGTGTACATTTTATCTGGCTAGTTGGCTTGTAGCTTGCAGGATTCCCTGTATATTCACACGGTTGGAGGCCTTTATCTCCCAGGAACTCACATATCACTTTGAGGACTAGCCAGCAGGCAGCAAGATTCCTTCCAAGTTACAGCATGGTCTTTGGATGTCCTGAGTATCTGTGGCCTGTGATATCTTCAGCAATAAAGTCTAAACACTTAGCTCTGATGGGTAAGTAAGTGCTTTGGCAATAGCTTTCATTGTTTGGGAGACCTCATAGGTCTCCTCTTCATCAATTTTTCTATGAATTTCTATTCTTACCTATTTTTCTAATGTATTTTTGTTCCATTGGCTCTAAGTCACTTTTTAAAATTAATATCTTTATTATGAATAAGAATATACATTGTATGAGCAAGTCTTGTGAAGGTGTCCCCATTTCCCTCCTCTGTCTCTTTGTGTGGGTATGAAGTAAGTTAACCTGGGCTGGAAGGCTTTGAAAGCAAGCTCACTTTCCTTTCCTGTCTAAGGGCCTTGTCTAAATTCACTATAGTTGTGAAGTATGGGTTTTGTGTCAGGCCACCTCTGAAGAAATCAACTGTTTTTTAGTCCTATACAAATGTCCTCTCATATTCTGTTTAACACCAAAAGTCTCTTACTTAAATTTTGTATGGTGTGTGTCGATGGGTATACACATCTGTGTGTATCTTTATGTGTGTTTGTGTTTACATGCTTGCGTGCACATGTGTGTTTGTTGATAACACATCTATGTGAAAGCTAGTGGTCAATGGCAGGTATCTTACTCAATAGCTCTCCACCTTATTCTTTGAGGCAAGGTCTCTTACTAAACTCACAGCTCAATGATTCTGCTGGAGTTAGCCTATCAGCTCCAAGTTTTCCTGGTCTTTGTCTCCCTTAACCTGGGGTTACAAGAGCCCACACCATGCCCAGGATTAGACTTGGGTTGTTGGTATTCAAACTAAGGTTCTCTGGAATTGGTAAGGGGAGCAAGAAAAATGAGTCATCTCCCCAGGTCTCTTGTCAAGGAATTATTCAAAAGATGGAAGAGCTATAACACCTGCTCAGACCTGGCTGCTGAGCCTGAGTTGTCTCTAAATTATATGCCTCCCTGAAAGCTCAGACTGTTCTAAAAGAAGGGATTATCTCTGGTTTTTTGAAGCATAATGACTTTAGGGACCAAGAGCCTGGCTTAAAAGTATGCTTGAGAAACAAGACAGTTAAGAACTCAATGAATTATCATCGAAGAAAAGATTGGAGAATGGTGTAAGGAAAAACCTAGAACTCTTAAACCCATCCCCTCACATAGTAGCAAGGAAATTTGAGGGCCTGGCACTATAAAGATAGCTTCATTTCTGTGACTCACTCATGAATCCCTTCCTAGTGAAATCTTGGCAATGCGAACTTGTGAGCAATTTTAATGTTCATATCAAGTTTTAGCCCTGCCTCAGCCATATATGACTGCAGAAGCTATAGGTCTCCAATAATTAAGGTAATTCATAAATTTGCTTCCAACAACATTGAGATTTCTTAGTGCAAGCATGCTGTCCTTGGCTGAGCACATAAAGGACCAATCATATTCTCCCCAGCCTTCACCTCGTGCAGAGTCCAAGAGCTGCCAGGCAGTAACATTAACACACAGTGCACTGATGAGCAAGAACACAAGTTAGAGTCCTGAAAGAATTGAATGGTATCATCATGACAGAAACCTTCGTTGATTAAGGCTCTTGAGAAGCCCTTGTCTACTCTAGGTCATGTCCTATTAGCTTTCTCCAACTTATCTCCCTCTCTTAATGCCTGTGCTTAAATCTACATTAAAGGTTTTCCTTAACTCTGTTTCATACTGAAATTCTTTTCTGAAACTCTTAGTCAACAAATCCAACTTCATCTAAGCAGAGCTCTCTCAAAAGAACCCTGGGCTGCTCCACACTATAACAGAGAGTATGTCTCCTCCCCCTGCTGCTCAAAAAGATCAGGAGGTGGTGAGGGAAAAAGTAATGGGGGAGAATATTGATTCACCCTGATCCACTAATTCACCTTTGATTGAATTTCTTTCCCCCTTTCCCTCAACTTTCCAAGTCTAAATGTAATCAGTTTGAGCACCACTTTGTATCCTACTTTATGGTTTAAGAAGTCAGTGATTTCCATTTAACAAAAGAGTATGTAAATGATATTACTAATGGCCATATACCATCCATCCATTAACTAGCCAATTCCTTAGGGTTGGACACTTGGGATTCATCTGTTCCATAGTTACTAATACTGCAGCAACAAGCAATCTTGAGAGGTTTTTGTGATGTTCTACAGTTCCCGAGAAGTTTGCTTTGCTTTGAGACATGGTGTTGTCATGCAGCATAGGCCCGCCCAAGTTTTCTCATTTTCCACATGAAGACAATGCAAGTCGAAAGTGCTAATTACTTACATTGTACATATGTGTGAATTTTGTGAGAAAGAGCTGTCTGCTGAGTTTCCTACGACAGTATTTTGTCATATAATTGTAAGACGATAAGACAGTCAAAAGCCTTCTCTACTTGAAGAGATTTCTATTTAAAGTAAATCTATAAATATAAAAACTCCATTGATAACTTGTCAATTATTATACATCAATAAGATATTACCAGAACTTTAAAGTTACATAATCAAGTCTTCCTCTATATCAAAGCATGCTTATATAGGAAATGTCAATCTGGAATTCATTCATAGGATCAAATCATAACTGTCTACCAGTAAAGTATTGAGGATCAGCTTATGAAATGCAGTGTTACATGGTTTGCTTTGAATAATATACAGCCTGAGTAATGGTAGCTGTAATGTGCACTTGGGCCTACATGCCCAAGAGGTACTGGAGAGAGGCCTTTAGTGTGAGTTATTTAGACTAAACTTAGTTGTGCTGTCCCTTAGGAGCAGCATAGCATTGCTTCAATCCAACGTAGACAAAGGTAGGTAAGTTCCTCTGTCACCTTGCAAACAGTATTCTAGGCATCTACTGTGTGAAAGATTTTAGGGGGGACACCAATGAGCACATTCTTGCTCCAGGAAGGGCACCCATGCCAGATTCAAGTATGTATGATTCCAACGAAGTTCAATGTTTCCATCCAATAGTTTTATTGGGCTCTAACCCTAATCTCAACTCTAAGTATCCCTAATTCTGACACTAACCACTGACAACTATAGGTGACCATGACCCTTAAACCTAACACCTAACCACTAAACCTAATTCTAACCCATGTAACCCTAAACCTATGTAACCCTCTCTAAATTTAACCTTACATAACTCTAACTCTGGCACTAACCACTAACCCCTAACTCTATGTGATATGTCACCCTAGTCTTACCTTCACCCTATATAACTCTGACAAAACCACTAACCCCTAACTATAACCCTATGTGACCCCAACCCTTAACCCTAACTCTAATCCTAATACTATGTGAGCTTAACCCTACCTCTAAACCCTAATTTTAACACTCCCTCCACTTGCATTAGCTAAGCCCTAGCACGAGACTTAACCCTAGTCCTAACCCTAACTTTAGAGCTATACCTAACAGTAACCCTGACCCAAACCAAACTCCTAACCCTAAACCAAAACTTAAACCTAGCTTTTATTTTTTTTATTTTTTAACATTTTTATTGGCTTAAAATTATATATATGAACACAACAATATGTTCAGTATCATAGATTATTAGATAAAGCCATTGAAACCAAGATGACCTTCCCTTTTATGCATTAGTTATTCTCCCCACCCCCATGACTCTTACATTCTTTCCGCCTCCTCTTCCATAAATTTCCCTGAGTCGTAGTGGGTGAGTTTAAATTTTGCATAGTTATTGGGTTTTCAAGAGTCTCTAAATTTGGGTTTGGGGACAATTTTGGGCACCCTTGGTGCCTCTCTCCATTGTCCTTCCCTAGGTTATCTGCCTTGCTGTGGGAATAGCTCTTTTGTTTGTCATCCCACTTCCTTAGAGGTTATGTTTGGGCTCTAAATGGATCGTTTCCTGCTTGGGTGTCCCGATCAAGTCAGGTCCCTTTGGTGGAGTTCGGTTGCCCCCGGTTCTCCTGGCTTTTATTTTTACCCCAAACCTAATTCTACTCCTAAAACCTTACTAGCCCTAGCCCTAGGCCTCCATCTAACTCTAACCTTGATCTAAGTCCTAGCACAATACCTAGTCCTAAACCCAGCTCCACCCCAGAATATTCTTAAGAGTATGGACTTCAGAATCCTTCTGTGTGGGCATTTAAGTGACCTTAGCTTGGTCAGTGTTTCTGAAACCTTCTGGGCTCTTATTTTCTTACCTAAAAAGGTCATATATAATGCTTGCCCCTCATCTTATTAAATTATTAGCACAGTGCCTGGCAATGCCCAGCTGGGTTGGAGACTGAGGGAAAGGGGAAACATGTCACTTTGTCAGTATATAGTCTTGGTGTTTTGGAGGGGTGGTATAAAATCTGGTTTCCTAAAAGATGGCATTGTTTTTGATCTTGCCAAGTGACCTTTCTGATGCATCTGTGAATTTTGCACATGAGAAGTACCTCGCACATATACCTATCTGTGCCTTGACTAATGACTAATAAGTACTGCCAACATTAAATTTTTATCTATTAATAATTAAATTTAATACTGATAAATATTCTTATCAACCCTCTTCCTTGTGGTATCATATTAGGAATAAGAGTGACAAAAAGGCTCATCTTGTCCCAAATAAATACATAATGTTATGGAATCCTTACACTTCTATGAAATTGTTACTATTAATTATATCTTGTAAAAAAAATATTTTGAAGCCGGGCATGGTGGTGCACGCCTTTAATCCCAGCACTCGGGAGACAGAGGTAGGAGGATTGCCATGAGATCGAGGCCAGCCTGAGACTACATAGTGAATTCCAGGTCAGACTGGGCTAGAGCGAGACCCTGCCTCAAAAAACAAAAACAAAAAAGAATTTTTTTTGAACATGGAAAACACTTTCCCAAGAACGCAGCTAGTAAACAGAGCTTTGGGGAATTTGAAATTAGAAAATGAGTTTTTATTGTGTCTTCTTTTGCCCTGTAGGGCTACTGTAACTTGTTCACGCAATATTGAAAACATGAATTCAGACTGGCCCTAACTTCAGAAATGTTTGCCTGCAGTAACCAATAGCAGCCTCTAGGTGTCCTCCTTAGCCAAGTTGTTAACTCAAAAGTTCTAGGCTCTAAAAACCCAGCCTGACCTGACTCTAGAAGTTTCTGTTCTGATGAAACTCTCTAGCATTGATCAGCCACCTCTCCCTGGATGGGAAGGGCAGGGCACCATCTCTGTGGAGCTCCTCTTCACCTCCAAGAACTTCTCACTCGTGTATTACTGTCCCAGGCCCTCCTAGATGTAGGTTTGGAAAACATATAAACCCAGAAACCTGAGTCTTTAGAACATGTCCTGTATTGAATGATCCTTCAGCATCCTGTTTTAATTATTTGCCAGATGACTTCAGAAGCTCTGAAAACCAAATTACAAAAAGTAGGCAGAATTCTTTTCTACATTTACCTGGCCTCCTGGATTTTCATTGGATTAGTCAGGCTGCTTAACTGTTAGGCTTATTTGCTTTTTTTATGTGCATAAAAGGAGCAGAAACTTGTCTCTGTGCCTAACCCAGAACAAGCAAGGGAAGACCCTGGTTATCGATTTAAAGCCGCACACACTGGCACATTGGTTTGTCTTTCTTTGCAAGGGCGCTGTGGCCGAAGGATGAGGAAAGCACATTAACCCACCTGGCTCTGTGGGCTCCCTTCCTTCTGGACTCCAGAGTGGCAGGACCTCACGCTTGGCTCCCTCTCTTCGGTGGAAGCTGAAATCTAGTCCTGGGTACTCTAACTATACACTTGGGCAAAGCAGTTAACCTTCTTGAACTTTGGTTTGGGTTACTAATGGCAACCTCCTTGTGTGGATCAAATAAATTATTTTTTAAAATTCTGTGAGCTTGGAACATTGCTGAGACATGAGTCAGCCCTCTGACCTAAAGATTTGTTTCCATCTTGTCACCTTAGTGGCTAAACTAAGGCAATAAAAATCTTTTTAAAAATCTCAACATTCAAAACCATTTACCCTAGACATTAGTTTATAGTATGAAAACTTGATTGCTATGCTGGCTGCATACACTGCCATGTGTAATGATGTAACTCAGTGCTCTTGTCAGATGTGAACTAAAGGAGGAAACTTACCTGTAACCATCGAGTAGTGAGGTTGGGATTGACTCCAAGCCTGGCAGTCTGTCTGCAGATCAACCTGACTTCAAAGTCCCTAACTTTAACCACTACTTTATGAAGATAGTGTTGTCTGCCCAGACACCCACCACCTACTCTCTGAAAGGCTTCTTCCCTAATTGAAGGGAAGAGGGCTCTGCCCCTCCCAGCCTGAGCTGCTGGTATCCATGATGAGATCTCTCTCACTATGTCTGCCCAGCGTTTGATCTTCTGAAGCCCGTTTCTTCTCCACTCCTCACCCTTCAGTTCTAGTCTTAAATAGATTAATATCCCCTGCTATATACCCTCTTCTTTGGTCCAAAGACTTCCCCTCACCTCTCCTGACCTCTGAATAAATATATTAATTTAACAATTATCCTTCTGAGTTTTGCTTTATTTCAATTCTTTGGTAAAAGAGACATGAACTCAGGTATGGGGTTTGCATTGGAACCATCATAAAATAAAACCCTATCACACAATGACAGGCTAGGCAACAGTTAGGTGGCTTTGAATAACCTTTGCGAACAACATAAAGGAAAAGCAGATGTGGCATTTATTAACCCATTCCTCCTTTCTCCCAACACACATACCCACACAGAGGATATCGAAAGCCATTCTGAAAATGGAGAGAGAACATTATAGATAAAGGATTTGAGCATCTTCAGATTTCAACAGAGGGAACCAGTTCCCCATGCATTTCAAATGAATCCTAAGCTTCAATAGAAGGATCATGGTGAAGTTATTTTGTGAGATGCTGTGAGGGAATACATGACACGAAGACAAGGCTCAGCAAGTTTGCTCTGCCTGTGATTATAAGTAGTAAAGCTGGAATTTAAACCTCCATCTGTTTGATGTTGTATCTCATGTACTTATTAACTGTGACTATTTAAAAAGCAATTGCTCTGAAAGTAACTTCCTACAAGGAAACCAGTGAAAATGAAAAGAGAAAGGAAGAACCAGTAGAAATGGCCTGGGGAGGAAGAATAAAAGCTCTGAGAGCTGTGAGTCAGTTTGACAGGGTGAAATAAGCAGGACTATCAAGGATAGTCTGCAAGGTATGGTTCTCTCTCTCTCTCTCTCTCTCTCTCTCTCTCTCTCTCTCTCTCTCTCTCTCTCTCTCTCTCTCTCTCTCTTTGATTCAGGTGTCCCCCATAAACTTGTCAACATGTCTTTTGAATGCTTGATCCATAGTTGATGGCAATTTGGGAATTGGAACCTTGGAGGTGTGTTGCTGGGGAGAGCTTATGGGTGTGATATACCCAGCCCTTCCTTGCCAGTGTTTGACACACTCTCCTGCTGCTATTGTCCATCTGATGTTGGCCAGGAGGTGAAGTCCAGCCTCTGCTCATGCCACGTTTTCTCTGCCATCATGCAGCTTCCCCTTTAGTCTCTAAGCCAAAATAACCTTTTCTCTCAAAGTTCAGTTTCTTTGCGTTAGTAACAAAATGTTGACTACAACAATAAAATTGGTACTGAGAAGTGGTGTGGTTGCTGCTTGAAACCCGACAGTGTGGCTTTTGGCCTTTCGGAACTGATGTGTAGGTGGAGTGTGGAGGATTTGAATCCTGGGCCTAAGAGACACCTTGCAGTGCTATAAGTATAGCTTCGTGGACCATTCTAGTCAGAGTTGAAAGACCTGAAGGCAGTGAGAGCTATAGACTATGAGAGTGGGCTTATGAGGGTGAGAAAAACTGTCAGGACTGGTCTCCACCGCCACTGCCACCGAAGCCCTTCTTTGCAAATAGTTCCCCCTCCATTCTGACGTACTACTCCCCCTCCTCCATCCATGGAATGCTGGTCTTGTGCAGGTAATGACAGCTGCTTTAAGGTGATGAATGCCAGCATTCAGTAGCATTCTTCCCATCCTCTGGCTCTTACATTCTTTCCATCCCCTCTTCTGCAAGGCCTCAAATTCTTTTAGTTTCTAAAATGAGCCAAGTTTCTCTTGGCTTAACAGCTTTGGTGAATGAATGATCTATGCCATTCTTTAATTCCAGAAAGCATCTATTCTGGGGTTTTTTCACTGTATTTTCTTATATTAATTTCTAATTCCAGGTGTAAGCATCCCCTCCTCAAAGGGATCCAGGTATGTCACCAATCTCAAGTTTCATTCATGTCCCTTTCTTCTTTCACCATCCCCAGTTTCCTTAGATTGATGATCATATTAAGTTATTCAAATATTTCCACTTCTCCCTCATTGGACCAAAGCTTCCAAGAAATGGCCCTCTCAGTCTCTAACAAGATTTGTGATTTACTGGCATATAGTTCTTGTCCTGACAGTTGTTGGGAACACTTTTTTTTTCTAAATCACATAATATAAATCACTAACAATCATTTCTTTCTCTTCTTTTTCCCTCTGAGGCAAATTATCTCTATTATAAGCATTTGAACACTGCACCCAGAGATAGATAGAACACTTGCTCCTACATATGCCCTCCAGGGTTTCTCAAGGGGATCACTGTGGGAAGTTTGGGTGGGATACTTTTGTTGTGTAGAATTATTCCTACTTTGTGATATGCTATGTGTTCCTGGGCCCCTAAATGCCAGCTATGTCTCCAAATCACAAAACATACCAACATATTTCTCAACACCCCACAGTGGTTGGTACACCCACAGTTAAAAATCTTAGGGCCATTTAACCTTTGGTACTTTGAGAATGACAAGCTCTTAAGAAGATCCTCTGGATGTTTGGAGTTGGGTCAATTCTGACCCTCTTCCAAGCTGGGCCTGCGTCACTGTTACTGCCATGGCTGCCTGTTCTTGAGTGCAAAGGAATGAAGAAAACCAGTTGATGCGTGTTTCAGTATTAAGAGCAGCAATCAGGAAAATATCACCAAAACAAATTTCATGCCCATTTCCAATTTATTTAATATAAATGCCACATTTGCTTTTCCTTCACCCTGTTTGCAATGGTTATTCAAAGCCACTGTTCCAGCTCCTACCTATTCGCAGACCTTTTTTTCTCCTTCTGACTTTAAAATTAAAAACAAATTAAAAAGGAATAAAATACATAAATAAATAATTTTTTTAAAGGAGGAGTTTTTTTAAGGAGATTCTGGTGATGAGCTCATGTTCTGCTTGTAGACTAACTTCAGACCTACTCTTTCCAAAAGACCAGGCAGATAGGGCTGAATTCCAAGGTGCCTGGCTGCTCAGGGACTCTTTATAAGAACATGTCACATTTTATATTATCACAGTGCCCCTGAATCACCAAACCCAAAGAAAGATCAATACATAGTTTCAATTCCCCTAATCAATACTTAACTCATTATACTTATCTGTGACTGTGACAAGAATATTCACCAGCGCAAGACACTTTACAACTGGAATAATTTAAGAAATGGCCTTGTCCAAAGGTGAGCTTGTTCAGCCAGTAATAATTCAGCATCGTGGGTTACCCAAGACTTGATAGCATTCTTGTTGGTGGTTGTCTTGACTTGTGCTTGAAGGCTCAGCTCTGCCTTTTATCAATGGTAAAGTCTGTTACCTTCTAAGTGATATTGAGCCAGGAGCTTTGAGCTCAGCACACATCAGTCAATATTCACTTTATTCATTGGGAAACAATTATGTTTACCACTCACAGAGAAGTTATTTCTAGCATTAACTCAGTGTGGTATTATATGTTCAGTCATCCCTTTTTCAAGAGTTCCAAGTTTTCAATAGCTACACTAACATAATGATATGTAATTGGGAGAGGACCCAAGTGGAAACATGAAATCATTAATGTTTCATGCATTAAAAAAAACTGCAGAAGCTGAAGGTTTTTTGTTTGTTTGAATGGTGTATGCATATAGTATTACACATACCTGTGCAGGTGCACATGCCTCATGCATGTGGAGGTGTGTTCTCCTCTTTCATTCTTATGTGTAGTTACCTTGAGACAGAGTTTCTCACAGAACCTGGAGCTGCTGTTCTTGGTCAGACAATATACCAATGCCCCTCCCAGATGGTCTTGTCTCTATCTACCTCAAATCTAAGGTTACAGGGGTGTACAGCCATGCCTGACTTTTTTTGTGGGTCTTGGATATTGATATCATGCATGCATGGCAAGCATTCTTACTGCTGAGTCTTCAGCCATTAAAAAGATCTTCATAGGCTGAGGCTTCATCGTCTCATAGTCTTCATAGTCTCAGCCTACGAAGATTTTTTTAAATGTATAGTCTTACTATGTATCCCAGATTGATCTTTAATTGCTTTCTTCCAGACTTGACCTCATGGGAGATGGGATTACAAGTATATACCCCCAGGCATCACGGTTAATTTCATAGTATTTTTTCAATAATTTTTTTTGCATGAAACAAAGCTTCAGAGTTTGCAATGTCTCATTTTGTACATCATTTTGCTATTAAAGTTGTTTCAGATTTTGGAACCTTTTGGGTCCTTGTGGTAAGGATGCTTAACTTATAATTGTTTAGGGTCTGGCTCTCATGTTCTTTTCACCACCTTTCCACTCTGGTCTCTGAGCTTTGGAGGTGTGATATAGATATCTCATTTAATGCTAAATACTCAATTGTCACTTCTTCTCAGTCATTTGACAAGTTTTGAATCTCCCCAGTATTCACTGCCATCAGATAAAAAAGAAGCTTCTCTAACCCCAATTGAGAGACACATTAATATATGGGCACCAATATAAGTATTTAGAAGGCAAATTAGAAGGTATAATATATCCACTTAGCCAAATAACAGAAGTAACTCCTCCCCTGCACACTCTTGGGCTTAAGACCATCCCAGTCATGGGCTTCTGTTTTCAGTATCTGCCATGGATTCCCTTCTGTGAATTAGGCATCAAATTCAATTGAGAGCAATTGCTTATCCCCATGAGAGACATGCCACTGCTGGACTAGTAGGCACATCTTCCATGGATGGCCAGTTATATAGCTTGCAGGGTCCACTTCTGGTTAAGACTGTTGATGACTACTTTCCCCCATCTGCCTGCATAGCTCTTCGGCATTATGACAGCTAGCCGGCAGGGAGAAGGCTTCCAGCCCAGTTCTAGCTTAATTTCTCAGTGTCCAGCAATCAAAACAAGTTGTATCTTCAGCAATAGAGTCTTACTATCTACTTCAACTTGGCAACCAGGAGCCTTTGCAATAGGCTGTATTGTGTGGAAGGCACTAGGGTACTCCCTGACTGTCATGGTTTGATCCAGGTGTCCCCCACAAACAAATGAATGTGTTCCTGGTAATCAATCCTCAGATGATGGCAATTGGATTTTACAACCTCAATAGAGCTGTGTTGCTGGGAGTGGACTTATGGGGGTTATAAGCCAGCTTCCCCTTGCCAGTATTTGGCACACCTTCCTACAGCTGTTTCCAGTGCTGTGGCAGAGGTGATGTCCAGCCCTCTGCTCATGCCATCATTTTCCCTGCCAGAATGGAGTCTCCCCTCAAGTCCGTAAGCCAAATAAACCCATTCTTCTACAAGACACTTTTATTTGGGTTCTTTCTGCACAGCAACTAGAATGCTGACTAAAACACTGACCAACAACTCACTAAGAGGTTATCTTACCTCTGGCACTGGGATTTTTACTGTAACAACCTATGGCTTTTGGGCACAGCATTATCCACCTGCAGGGTACTTCTGCTCAAATATATATATATATATATCCTAGGCTCCAGATATATAAATTAGCTAATAAAGAACTAGGTTTCAATATGGCTTATTTGGCTTATTTGCTTTGTTTCTTTTTGAGACAGGGTCTTGCTGTGTGGACCTTACTGATCTTAAACTCCTAGGCTGAAAAGATCCTTCTGCTTCAGCTGCTTGAATAGCTGGGATAGCAGGCAAGAATTTCCACACCTGGTGATGGGGAAGTTTTATGTCTGCAGAAGTTAACAATAAATAAGAATGAATATTTTAAGATCTTTGTTGTCACAATCAGTCACAAGCTGCTGGGATGAATCTCCAAACCAGACACAGTTTAAGGGAGAAAGGATTTATTGAAGCTACAGACTCAGAGGAAGTTCCATAATGGCAAAAGACGCTTGCCCCCTTTAACAGGTCCAAGAAGAGAGAGAAAAACCCATCACTAGCACCACACACACACACACCAACACATGCAGGGAGAGTAGAGAGATTTTTCTCCTTTATATAGCCTTAGGGTGGGGTCTTGTAACCCTACCCAGACTTAATAACTTCCTGAGTCTTTGGAATTTCCTTCCTTGACTGTCCACACAGAAAGGGATGTTAATTTCTAGCTCTTCTGAGCTACCTTACATCCTGTCCCTTACCGTGAGGCTGCCTTCCTGTAAACATCCTTTCATTTTACACATCTGTAACTTCAAAACAAATTGGAAAATAAAAAAACAAACTTTTGTGAAACTATACTTGTGATATAATACTAGATTTTTAAACAAATACTATAGAGGATAGGAGATACTCAGTGGGAAAGGGAACTTGTGGTGCAAGCAAGGGGCACTGAGTCCAATCCCCAGTACCCACATAAAAAGCCAGGCACAGGCACAAATGCCTATAACCCTAGTCCTGAGGAGGACAGAGACAGGAGCAACTCTGGGGCTCACTGGTCCACCAGTCTGACCAAAAATGGGAGCTCCAGCTTCAGTGAGAGACTGTCTCAGAGAAATGATGTGGAAGGTGGGCTGAGGAGGACACCCATCTACCTTTGACCCCAACATATGTGTGCACAGGGTATACACATACTACACATACTACAAACACATTCACACACACAAATACCACCACCATAGGAAAAATTCAAATATGTGTGTGTGTGTGTGTGTGTGTGTGTACAAACATCTATCTAAAAGATCATTTCTGGGGTGGAATATCTTTTTATGTTATTTATATTTCATGTTTGTGTTTAAAGTGCTTACTATGAACTTGGGGTATTTTTATAATAAAATATATGTTAAAAATTTCCTTTATATATTTTTGCTTTTGTTGTGTGTGTGTGTGTGTGTGTGTGTCTGTACACAATATGTGGTACAGTGTGTGATGTGATGTGTGTAGTATATGCATGTTTGTATGCAGATGTGCACACCCTGTGTGGAGGCCAGAGGAGAAAGTTGGGTGTCCTCATTTCACTCCTCTCCCAGTTTCCTTGGTACTGAGTCTCTCACTTAACACAGAGCTGTCTTGTTTTGCTATGCTATTGGTCAGTAAAGCTCAGAAATTCTCCAGTCTCTTCTCTAGTCAGGACTGGGTTTACAGACATGTTGGGCCATGACCAGGTGCTTATCTAGTTGCTAGGGAACTGAACTTGGACTTCTCAGTCCCTCATGCTTTTTCATCAAGCACTCTTAGCTGCTGGTTACCTCCTCAGCCCTGCATTTTTTTTACTAATAAAAATACCAGTGTAATAGAGATTTTTTTTTCTTTTCCAATGAAGATGAACTGTGATCCTGCAGTATTCTCGCTGTGCTTTTGTCCTTCAGCTTTCTTCTCCTATGTGGAAGTCAGGTTCTCATCACTCATTCAAGGCCAAGATTACACTTCTGAGCATGCCAGTTTTTTTTGGAGCA
Organism: Zapus hudsonius; assembly: GCA_004024765.1. Lineage (NCBI taxonomy): Eukaryota > Metazoa > Chordata > Mammalia > Rodentia > Dipodidae > Zapus > Zapus hudsonius. The sequence continues at coordinate 31,255 of PVHP010004647.1, read as the reverse complement.
GGAAAAGGTTATTTTCATGTAAGACACACATATGGAAATTGATACAGGTTTGTCACCACACTCTCTCCAATAGGCAAGATAAAAATAGGAATTGAAATATATTCTTGAATTTAAAAGGCCTGTCTTTAGACGTAAGGTAAATTACTTGTTATAAGTCATCAATATTCAAAGATTAGCAAACCTTAAATTTTCACCTATCATTCTCAGTGAAGCAATAAATTATCAGATTTCGTCAATACAAAAACAACTTTATTATAAGACATTGCAGTGGGTTGTGGATATAGCTCGGTAGTGGAATGCTGGTCTACTGTTGGAAGGCCCAAGGTTTAATCCTTAGAAATGGATTTAAAAAATGCAACATTATTTTATGTATCACTAAGAAAGAAAGAAAAACAAAACAAACAAACAAACCTCCCCTCAAGAGCCGATTGGACATGGTGAACAGATGAAACTTTTTTTAACCCTTTTCAAATGTGCACGTGAAAAAAAACCACACACCATGGAATTAGTGCAATACTGTAATGCTACCTGAAAACGAGAACTTCAAATTGCCTAGTATGAACCCTCCACACAAATGGAAGACGCAGCAAATGTTTTCAGCAGCACGCCTTTAGTTTATTGACCTAGGTAGAAAAATAATAGGTCTAAAAAGGTCAGAACAGTTGAGGAATATGCAAAAGGATATTTCTGATTCTAGAACACTATACAAATATGCAAAAAGGAATAGTTTTTTTCTTTTCCAAAAAATTGCCCAAACTTTATTTCTAATGATACAAATGACTAAGGACCAGTTTAACAAATCATTTTATGTATATATTACTTGCTTTGGAATATAGATAGAAAATGTTCCAAAAAAGTTGTTCAGAAACTTCACTATTCACAATATGAACAAGAAACTCGTATAAAAGGGGAGGGAGAGAGGAGCACCCTTCGTGGAATTTTGAAACAGAGTGAAGAGATGAAGATCAATGTGGAATAATGAAATCATTTGTTCTAAATAAACACAAACAGAACCTGAGGATAAGCTGATGAACGTAGCTAATTAGTTCCTCCAGGAAAATAGGAAGTAGTTTAAGCCTCATAATTGAATCTATTGCAGCTTGAAACACTTTTTTAATGCTAATCTTGATTTTTGCCACTCTGTGACTCAGAATTACTCATGGAATCCAAATCATAAATTTAATATTTTACCATTTTAACCATTTTAAGGCACACATTTTATCTACAATGAAGTGGCTTAGCTTTGTTGCTATCATTTGGAGTCCTTTGTGGATCACCTTAAAATATTTTTTCAAACTCACAATTACAAATATTTTCCACCTCAAGTCTCCCATTTCCAGTGGTAGGCAAGGTAAAGAGAGAGTGGTCTGACCACTCACTCATCAAGCAAGGACTGGAGAAATACAACAGAGGCTCAGTGACTCTGTACTTCAGAACTTTCTGGAAGCAGAACCAGCCAGTTATTCAGTGGCTACTTCATTTTCCCCAGTTTGTGAGTATAAAGTTAGAGTAGATGATGCTACAGCAATAAGAATGTCTAGAACCCATATTACGGTGCTTATGGAAAACATCACTCTTTGTAATATCCTAAAAACATTTACACTCATTCAGAACTTAATGATGATCATAATTCTCTTCAAGTAAGTTTCCAATACTGTCTACATTGTCCATGTCTGTATAGAAACAGCTAGCTATTCGCTGTCACCTCACCAATTCATCCCTTGTGATGGTGAAGTTTCTGGTTTTTCCTCTTTCAGTATTCTGAACTGTGCTCTGGGATCTTCCATCTTGCTTTCTAATGAGACAAACTCCCTGAACAGGTTCTCCGTTTTGAAGTTTGCCTTTAATCATTTTTATTGTCTTCACAAGTGCTTGCTACATATGGATAGGTTTCTCATGGGTCCTCTTGGCAATGGTTCTACATGGCGTCAGACCTCAGTGACAGGTAAGTGCCTGGAGTTTCAAAGCTGGTCCTCACCCAAGGGCTGTGTAGGGCTTAGTATGTGGTTCACCACCAGACCACATAAGTTTTCTTTTCACATTCTGATGCCTTCAGGTTTCTAAAGCCTTCTGGGAAGACAAAAACATTTTGCAAGGCACACCAATGTGAGAACACAGTGCTTGGTCAAGAGGTCCAAATGCATTCAGACTAATGTTCCAGGCTTGGAATCTTCATGCCAAAAGAGCCTCTGTTCACTGTCCTCTGGGCTGTCATCCAACCGGTTTCCATCTGGACAGTCCAGCTGAGCAGTCTCTGCATACTGTCTATTCAAGGGAACCAGAAAAGTTACTACTTGTGGACATTTTCCCCCCTCAATACAAAGACTACCACACTCAAACAAGTTAGTGGGAAACCCTGTTAAAATCTTTCTACAACTTCAGAGCTGAAACAAAGGGTGATTCCATGTTGCTTCCCTGACATACTGAGACATTGTCTAGTAGGCTCATAGAAGCATTGTTTAATTCTCCAGAGAGATCTACCTTGCTCTCACTTACATTTACTATTGATTAGGAGCCAGAAATTTAGTTACAAGATAATTTGTAGGCACTTGTTTGGAAGAAAAACAAATAGCTTCATTGTAAAACACGAGATTATAGATTACAGTTTTATTGTCCCATAGGACATTAACCAAACTGGTTAATAATAGAATTTAATATATAATTTACTAATTTTCCACCAGTAGTGTCTTTGACTTGAAGTCTCTCTGAACAAGCCAATCTGCTTGTTCCCTTATTAATAAATATTATAAATTTTTGGCACATGATAGCCTTTTAATTTATTTGAGAGTCATATATTGACATTAAAAAATAAGAGAGGTAATGTTGGATTTGATCAAAATCCATTATACTCATGTATGAGATTGTAAAAATAAATATTTACAAAATGTTTATTTTGACAACTTCAACTTAAGTATTGCAAGTACATTTGTTTAAAGGCAGTAAGGGCATCTTAGGATATATATCATACCCCAAGGGGTTTATGGGTCAAGTGACCCAGGAAATGGCATCACATTTAAAAATCATTGGCATTTTTGATCCCTAGCACTATAAGAGACGAAAAAAAAGCAGGCATATAAGGATGATATATTCAAATGAGCACACCCTACTATACAAACCATTCAGATAAGCAAAACCACACTATTATAATGATAGGTTAAGATGGGTTAGACAGTTAGTAGATTTCTGTTTTAAATATCAAGGTCTTTAGTAAAGGTGATAAGAAGTCTTTGGAAGTAGAATGTTGGAAATAAATACTACATAAACCAAGGATTTTTAGCTTTTCCACGTAACATAAAAGCAAGGTCAGGTTTCATAACATCACATTTCAGCCAGGGCAAGCAAAACTCCTGCTAGGCAAGAAGCCACACACAGACTTGAAGGTGTGTACTTACTACGGCTGGCTACACTTAGCAAAAGAGAATTTAAAACTGATCTCATTTCTGGATGCACAACCATTCTCTGGGACAGAAGCCCTCGATTTGGCCTAGTGACAGGGAAAGTTAGAAAGAGGAAAGGGAGTGGAGAACAGGAAGTGAAAGAAAAACAGTTATTGGAAAACACAGTCTGTAGCAGAGGAGCCAAGATCTAGCCCTATCACATACTCTGAAGCCCAGGAGATGTCAATATGTCTGTCTGGAATGTTCATGAAAATGTCAAGTTTACCATACTGGGAAACAGTTGGTAAAAATTTCAGCTTTCTGCATACTAGACGCTATGAGGCAGATATTCTGCAAACAATATACATTTATTTTTTTAAACAAAACACAATGTTAAGTATTTTAAAAATAAGACATTAAAATAAAGGAAAATCTAAATTTTTCATTTGTATCTTGAGACATGTTGATTATTTTTCTTGAATTAGCATATATTAATTTAATGATTGTACAAAAATATTTTCACACTTGTATAGACTTTTTCTCTTATTTTAAAAGTTTGCTTTAAGCAAGTTTTTTATTGTTTTTATTTTTTATTTTGAGACAGGTTCTTACTCTGTAGCCCAGGCTGGCCTGGAACTACTTATGAATTATGAGCTACCCTCAAAATTATAGCAATTCTCCTGCTTCAACATCCCAAGTGCTAAGATTACAAGCATGAACCACCATGCCAGTTTTAAAAACCAAGTTTTCATAAAAATAATACATGCAATTTTACATCAAATTTCTGAAGTTTTATTATTGTCAATTATTATATTTGGCTTGCTTGTGAATTCAATAACAGTGATCAGACTGCACCCTAATTTTTAAAATCCTACATAAAAGATGGTTTGAAGCAGATATTGCTGTGTGTGTCTGGAATGGTAAATTGGCGGATCTTTCCAGAAAACAAAATATTTAAAACACCCTTTTCAGCTGATTGCTTTAGCTTTTTGGAATGGATCCTAAGAAAGAAATGTGGAATACAGTCCTTCACAATGTTACAAAGACGTGTTCATGTTACTAGTCATCAAAATGAAGATTTGAAAAGATTATTCAGAAACTGCAGGTTTTTTAAATTTTTTTTTAATTATGTGTGTGTGTGTGTGTGTGTATGGGCATGCCTGGATATTTTGCAAAAGAAATTAGACACATGTCACTTTTTGAGTCTACCTAACATAGAATTGAATACAGGTTGGCAAGCATTGCAAACAAGCACCTTTAACCACTGAACCATCTTTCCTGCCTCTGGGTTTATTTTTAAATAATGCATGGTATATTTATTAATTGATCATCTAAGTAATGTTTAAAGAATTTAAAGAACATACAAAGATTTTTATTATATTAATTTTTAAAATGAGATATACAATTTCACCTATGCCATAAAGATTCAAAATTGTATTCAAAATATCATTATGACCATATTAGACATGGAACAGAAAATTGGAAGAAATGTGGCAAATATCATATTGCTATCTCTGGCTAGTGGGATTATGCATATATTATCATCTTATTTTTTTCATTATTATTTTCCCCATAAGCTCATATATGCACACACACACAATAGAGATCTGTAAATAGCTTCTAATTTCCTGTTCATTATGTTCCCTCTGATATCAATTTTCCTATCGAGCCATCTCAGGCTGCCAGAAATATATAAGCAGACTTGGTACAAATAGATTTTCCTCTAAAAATATTCAGCACTTCCTGAATTAGAGGAAAGTGGTGTTAAAGATATTGGAACTGCCTTGTGCCCGGAATCAACAAAAAGGAAAGGAAAATTGTACAAACATGAAAATTACTTGTAAGTATACACAAAGTATTTAGAGTGTCTAGGTCAAATTTGGGGCCAGTCATTTTGATCCTAGGTCCTACAGATGTAATTTTTAAACATTATTTACATAAGTCCAAGCCATCTGACGTCCTATGCAGTATATTTTTACAAAAAGTCTATTTTGAGCACACCCTTTGTTGAGCTGAGACAATCAGCTTAATATTTCAAGCCAAGAAAAATTCCTGCTGAATGTGGAGAAGCAAAACAACACTCAGGGGATTGAATACTTGGAATTTTCATTTAACAATGAAGGCCTCAGTAAGGGGCTGCTCACTTCTCCAGGTTACCCCAAGATGCCTTTATAAGTTACAGTGTCTGTACGACTACTTACTTCTGCAGTGTATCAGTACAGACATCCAAATCTCCTCTGCCTGAAGCAGAAATCTCTCACTTGAAATCAAGATCAGATTTTCATATACATATGTCCATATGTACATATACATATATATGCAACTAAACAAACCCAGAAAATGTTCTTCTTAACACCATGACAACGGGCTGTTTTCTGAGAAAGAGGGAGAAATGACAGCTTCAAAATTAATCCCTCCTTTGCATAAGAATTGAAAGCTATGAACTGCAGTCCGTGAAAGTTTAAAGTTCCATAGTAGCTTACTGTTCTTGTATATTTCCTCTAATGTTGACAAAGAGCTACTGTTAAAGACACACAGGACAGCTGGCTGCGTCTGTTGCTTCTCAGTGAACACAGAGCCAGACTCAAAATGACAGCAAGTGGTTGAAATCCAGCTGAGCAACTGTCTAAGGTACCTAGGTATGAAGGGCCTTACTGGTGGAAAAAGACATTGCCAGCCATTTTCCTCTTCTCCAGAAGAGATTGAAATGGACATTTATCCATAATACAGTTATAAGAACTTTCTTAAGATAAGAGAAAAAGAAAAAAATCACCTTTGGACTTTGAATTTAATGCACACATTCTAAGAACAAAGTTGAATATCAGAAAATATAGATTACTGGGCTGGAGAGATGGCTTAGCAGTTAAGGCTCTTGTCTGCAAAACCTGACAACCGGAGTTCAATTCCCTAGTACCCACATAAAGCCAGATGCACAAAGTGGTGTAATGCATGCATCTGGAGTTTGTTTGCAAAAGCTAGAGGCCCTGGTGTGTCCTTCTCTCTCTCCCTCTCCTTCCCCTCTCTCTGCTCACAAATAAATAAATAAAAATATTTTTTTAAAAAAAAGAAAAGTTGGATTACTGCTCAGGAAACTTTTTCTTAAAGGCCCACTTTCAGTTTTGGTTTGTCTAGCCATGTGTTATCTTGTCAATACTACTTGGCTTTGAGCTCATAGTGTAAAAAACAGGTAGAGCTCATGTGCAGATGAGCAAGCCTGGCTGTTTTCTAATGAGATTTTATTTACCTAACAAGGAGGCATACGAGTTCTACCTACAAGCTGTAATTGAACAAGCCCTGTGTCATACAACCTCATGTTCATAAAGCAAGGTGGGACCCCTGCATTTTTTGAACAGGACCAGTCTCCCAGAACATGAGCATTGCTTTCTCACCTGCTTGGCGAGGGCAGAGCGCTGTAGACGTTGCTGTAGCAGCTGCTGTAAGGGGAGAGAATGGGAGTCTCGTATTCAGACAGCCCTACAGTTAACTGTGTCCTCCAGTTCCCCGAAGCGTTTGTAGAAGATACTGGAAATTAAGATGGGGAAAGAGATAAAATTAGTTCATCACTTCTGAGTGAAAATTGTTCAGGTTTGTTTTATAGTGGCGATGATGATGGAGCCTTGGCTTTGCCCTTGTTCCTCAACTGAGCCAGCTGAGCCAGGATGTATGATCAGTTCAGTTTGGAAACTTGATGGCAGGGGATCTTGTTCAAACAGCTTACCTGTGTGTGTGTGTGTGTGTGTGTGTGTGTGTGTGTGTGTGTGTGTGTGTGTGTGTGTGTGTGTAGGCCATAGGACAACCTAGATGCCACTGCTCAGGCACCATTCACCTTTCCTTTTTGTTTTGCTTGGAACTTACCAAGTAGACTAGACTGGCTGGCCAGCAAGCCTCAGTGATCTGTCTGTTGGGATTACCATTGTGAGTCACCATGCCAGGCTTTTTGCATATGTTCTGGGGACTGAACACAGGTCCACATATTTTCACAGCAAACACTTTACTGACTGAGGTATCTCAGCAGCCCCAGTTTACCCTATGTGAGTCTCATTTTCCTTACGTGGAAAGTGAGGATAATATCCTAATAATAACATAAGTGTAGTCTGTGTAGTTGTGATGCAGGGTTAAAGGTATTTATGAACACTTCTAGCACTGCATTTGATAAAGACTCACAAAATGATGAAAGAAAGTAACGTAGGGCTGGACAGATGGCTTAGTGGGTAAAGGCACTTGAATAAAAAGCCTGATGGCCAGGGTTTAATTCCCCAGTACTGTACAACCAGATGTACAAAGTGGCACATGTGTCTGGAGTTCCCTAATGTAGCCATACTCTCTCTCTCTCTCTCTCTCTCTCTCTCTCTCTCTCTCTGAGAGAGAGAGAAAAGAAGAGAGGGTGGAGAGAAAGAAGAGAAGAAAAAGGGAGGGGAGAGGAGAGAAGAAGAGAATTCTCCTGATGAAAGAGAATCTTCCCACCCAGGCTCCAGTGTCTGAGCACACAGTCTTCAGGGGTCAGGTCATAACACCTTAGTGAGATCTTTGGAGGAAAAGTTTTCAATAAGGTAGAGTCACTGAAACTTGAATACTCACAACTAAGGTAAAATTGGCCATTGGCAAGATTCAGGCATTTCCTGTTATGGTTTAAAAAGTGATGGGGTGAAGAGAGACACTGTAGAGGAAGCAACTGGGGAAGAAGGGCGTTAGTTCTAGAGAAGGGCAGAACAGGAGGACAGGAGCATACTTTGGAAGCTGAGCCTGATGAAAGCCTGTCCCCAGGTTCCTGCTGTCCTCTCTGTAGAACCAGTCCTGCTCCATGCCAAGGACTCTCAGGCAACCACACTGCACTGCTGCTGCTCTGAGACTCGTAAAACTCATCATGGTTCTTCCTGCTCTTCTCCGGTTATTTCCTGACCACTGACCTAGTCCTCTGCTCACACCCATAAACCACCTGTAGTCACCACAGGACAAACACTGTGGCTGTCACTGCCATGCAGTGTTCACTCACAGGCAGGAGACCCTCCCTGTGAGCTTCCAAGAATGTTTCTGAAAGTTCTGGGGCTGAGGGGTGTCAGTGTCCAAGCCAGGACAGAGACCCTACTCCACTGCTTACCTGCTGTGGGGATTGGGCAGGGTCATCTAACCTCTCTAAGCCAGAGTTATTTTGGCTGTAAAAATATTACAATAAAACCAATGACAGAATTCACTGGATAGAGTTATTGCCTATATTCAAATGGAGAGCATGTTGGGGGAGGGGTGGCACAGCAAGCTGCTGAGAAAAGGAGGTGATTATCATTACTATGAAAACTTAGTCATCGAGAGGCTTCAGGTATCAGGAAGGGACTGTAAGAGCTCTGACTAATCTGGCAAATGACAGACATGCAGCTCTCCATGGGAACGATGCATGCCTTCAAATGTATTTCTAGAGCCATAAAATGAAGACAAGAATGAGGGAAGTTCCAGAAGTGATTTCTGGGAGCAATGATTCCATTCATTGGGACTCCTTAAAAACATGATTCTTTTAGCCAGATAGGATTGTCATACCAGCCTGAGCCACACTGTGTGTTATTATCTCAAAAAGCCAAAGGAGATTTTTTAAAGTGATGTTTGTGATCTATGGGGCCATCTATCTCCTGATCACCTGGTGGAGTCAGAAGGCTCCCAGCAGGTCTGAACCAGGAAGTATTAAACCAGTTTTCACCCTTGTCCCAGATACAAGCCAAGAGCCAGGGAAGCTGGTATTTTAGGTGTACCTGCTTCTCCCTGTCTGTTCCTCCCTCCAAAGCCCTGCAGGCCAGTCACCATCACAGGCATCTCCGCCCTACCCCTTGTGTGCCTTTATCCTGCAGAACGCCATGCTGGTTGGATCTGTGAACGCTTTTCACACAACACTGTGAACATTACGAGGAAGATAAGCGTTCTCTAGATCAGAGCCATAAATCACAAGAAATAATGTCAAGAGCCTTTTCATGTGTTAGATATGGTCATAAGTTGGACAGCCCCAGTGGAAGTCCAAAGTCCCACAAATAGGACAGAACTAGAAACCAAATAGAAATCTCCATGGAAATGCCTGTTGTGAACAAACTTGAGACCTTAAAAGGTACAGTTCAGACTTTATGTTCAGAGACTAGGGATTTCCCATATAATGTCTCATGAAAGTGCCATATTTAAGAGAGGCATCACGTGTTTTTTTTTTTTTTTTTGAGTGTGTGCATGAAGTTTAAGAATTGGTTTATTTCTTAGACCATAAAGCTTGCTTAATTTCCACATGTTCTTTTGGCTGAACTCATGGAAGCCAGGAGTCCTTAGCATTGTGATCATGTGCATAACTGAACTGTCTACTTAAATTCCTTAGTGCAAGTGAGGAGATGCAACAGCTCCTCTTCAAATGTTAGCAGAGGTCATGGTCACAGTCCATGTAAAGCTTAGAAAGGGATCATCTTTTCTAATCATATTTATCTCTGAAAAATCCTGGGATTTTTTTTGTTGTTGTAAAAGTGGACATGGAATAGTTTTTCAAGTATGACTGGCAAGGCAAGCACTCTGTCCTGAGTTATAATCCCTCAAAATCTTAATTTAACCATACAGTGGAACATAAATAAACACTGATTTAATACATATATTTACAAAGGTGCTTAATAAATGCCAGCTTCTCTCTGAATGGCTGTAAGCCTATGCAGGTTCATGAATATTCAAAGTAGTCTTTAGATTCATCAAAGTTTTCTGGCCACTAGGAATGGGTGTATAATTTTAATACTATATGCTTACCTAAAGGGCTTATGCTGTTCTTTCAAAATGTCAAGCTTCAGTGAACTAAACACATTTAAGAGAGGTGGTTATCAGCAAAAGACTGAGAAGCTAGAAATCTGGTGAAAGCCCTAATGTGGAGCAACAAAGAAATGGGGTGGGTGCTCAATAAATGTCGACTATCCTTGAATTGACAACTTACTCCATCAGACTTGTAAATGTGTCATTTGGGAAGCTTTTCAAGGTGACAATTCTTACTATGGTCCCAATGAATGGGCAAAACCCTTAATGACCTTGGGGAGCAATTTCATGAACCCAGAGAGGAGAGGTTTGGGTTGGCCAGCGAATATGATGTAGATGTAGAGGAACCATCAAGGTGATGTGCTTTCCACAGTATTCTTACCTGAAGAGTAAGAAGACGCTCGGCTGCTTGGAGAACAGGGCACATGTAGCCCGGCAAAGCCCAGGCATCTCTGGGATCCCCTGTCTGAGTCAAAGCTAGTCTGTGGGCTGTGCCCAGGATCCTTTTGCCCAGAGGCCCTCTGATACCAGCCACGCAGGTGCTCAGCAACTAAGGCCTTATGGATGTTTTTGGTGATGTGCTCAGATTTCACGGTTGCCTTCCTTGGCAGCCGAAGGGTTGCATATGGGTTATGGGGCACACGGTCCACCTGGTCTTCATGGAAAGATCTGCTGTAGTCTCTTTGGCGGTTGTATCCATAGTGGGCTGAGGATCGGTAAGAAGGATTGACACTGTACTGTCCCTCAGTGTCATTCTCGTAGACATAGCCACCACTGTAATACAGGTCGCACTCTGCATATGGTCCATAGCCAGCAATATAGTAACCAGGAGGAGTTGGTTCCTGACCCTTTGAGTAGACACCGTTCCTCAAAGTATCCTTTTGTACGAGGTTGGGCATGCTTCCTGAATTTGATGTAGAAATGTTCTGTTTCTTTGACCTTCTCCGCCCTCTGGCACGGGTATCCAGAGTCTGGGTGGTATAGTACGGGCCAGCAGTGGGTGTGACAGAATAATACTCGGTGCTTGACTGGCTGGTGTAAGAAGACCCATCGTCGAGGATCTCAGTGCTGCTACTCCTTTGGGATTTGGAGAGGGAGAAAAATGGCTTATCACTATCCATCTCGGAGAGCAGGTGGGTCTGCGACTCCAGGCTTCCACTCCGCTGGCGGCAGTGCTGAGATGAAGAGTCGGGTCTGAAAGAGAAAAATGTCGAAAATAGAAGAAGGAAAGGAGAGCTGGGGTATAACTCAATCAGTAAAATGCTTGCCTACAAGCCTGAGGACCTGAGTTTAACCCTCAGCACCCATGGGAGTGGCATGTTCTGGGGACAAAAAAATGAGAAAGCATTTCTCAAAGTTTAGGGAAGCTATAAAGATATATATGATATATAGCCTATGCCAAAGCTGGAAGATACCTTCCAACATGTGTTGGAGTTTCTTCTCTTCTAACATAGTGTTGGGTTACATTAGATGAGAAGGCAAGCAAGATGGAGCGGAGGCTGACCCCCCTGAAGCCAGAAATACCTGTGCTCCAGTATCTGCCCTTCCTCATCTGTATGAGCCTGGATAAGACACTTAAACTCTCTTAATCTCCTTGCTTCTGCCTTTGTAAAATAAAACAGAACAGTATCCAATATCCACTTCACAGTAGGCTTGGTGTAGACACTAATATAGTATTGCATCATGAAGCATTTGGCATATTTTTCCCAACATCACCAATGAGTAATACATCATGAATGATAATATCTGATTAGGGAAATTAAAGTTCTAACAATCTATCATCTACCTAGACAAATCAAATACCTTTTTTTGCTGATAAATTTGAAATGACCCATTAACAGAAATTGTGGAAAGTCAGTTAAAATGATTAAAACCCACTAGAAGGCAAGGCCAACACTCAATGTCAAATCACGAGACTCAAAGCCATGCAGAAAGATCTTACTCCAAGTGGCTGCTGCTGTAGGCGTTGCGGGTAAGGACCGGTGTGGTGGGCATGCTCCGACCCCCCTGAGGTCGCCTCTCCAGAGTTTTGTAAGGGCTGCTGTGAGTTGACAGCATTTCTCTGGGGTTACAGAAAAAAGAAAAGAATTGAAGAGATGATTAGCCTTTCAACACTATGGGCAAACTTGTCATAAACGATACAAAATTTCTTGAAAGAGAGGATAGGGAGAATGACGGGAAGTGTCTCTCCAAGGGTCAGCATCGTGAGGGGTCACAGATGAGCTTTAGGAGAAGCACACGTGGTATGACATATAACCAATAAGAAGATGTTGGATATAATCAACTAGAGCAGGGGTAAGCAAATCCTTTTTCTATCAACAGTCTAGTAGCAAAGACATCTGGTCTGTTGGGTGAAATGGATTCTATCGTGATTAGTTTCTCTGCCTTGGTCCATAGACAATAAGGAAAAGAATGGGCATGGCTGTGTTCCCATAAGACTTTATCCATAAGTATTAAAATCCCAATGCCACCTAACTTTCACGTCACCAAATATTATTGCTTTTGGCCTGCTCCCTTCAATTACTTAAAATTAGTTTATCAAAGAGTCAGATATACAAACAGGTGGCAGAGTGGATACGGCCCATCGTCTATTAACAGCTGGTGTCTTGACTAAGGAGCCATACTTTCAATTATTTTGTCTACTTCTCATCACAGTGAGAACACAATTTAAGGTTTAGATTTTAAAGTTAAAAGCAGCTTTCCGCAGGGTTCGGGTATAGCTCAGGGGCAAAACAAATGCTTAGAATACACAAGTTCATTTATCAACTCCTATCATTTAAAAGAAAAAAATTCTGGAGAAAGTTTTACTTTCTAAGTAAAGTCAAAGTTCATTATAGAAAAGCCCAAAAGTGAAAACCTTAGACACAAAACAAAAATATTCTTATATATTATTACTAAGCATATGCTTTTTAGGTATCTGTACTTTTTAACAACAAAAGTGAGACCTCATTGATATTCTTAATATTCGCTTTAAAAACTTAATTTGTGACAAACTTTCATGTTGCTTAATATTTGTTTGCTTGTTACTTACTTATGTATTTGCAATACTGGAAATTGAACCCAAGGCCTCACACATGGTAGGTAAGCATGATGCCATTGAGCCACAACCTCAGCATGTGTTTATTTGATTTTTATTTGTCTTATTATTTTAATTTTTGTTTTGAGATAGATTCTCCTTATGCAGAGCAGGCTAGCCTTGACCTCATCATATACCCCAAGCTGGCTTTGAACTTGCAATTCTTCTACATCTTGCCAAGTGCAAGGTTCTCAGGCATGTACCCCTAACCCCAACTTTACAATGCTATTTTAATGACTTAACAGCACACTTCTGTGCAGCTTTACTATAAATTATTTAAACAATCCACTAGCTGAGAGTGTAGGTTTTCAGTTTGTGGCCAGTTTAAACAATGCTCTGGAGAGCATCCTGCTGTTAGTTAATTAATGCAATGATAAAGATTCCTATAATTGAAAAGGCTGGCTCAAAGGACAATTTCATCTTAAGTTATGGAGATGTGTATATAATAATTTTTAAGGTAGTAATTCCTATTCTTTTGCTGACATAGCTTTGTTTTCCCTAATACTAGAAGTTTTTGTCTCACATTCTCTAGCAGGAAGTTAGTTCTCCAATGAGCAAGATATTCTGCCTGTGTTACTCAATGTGACAGTTACTAGTATGCTACGTGGCACTCAACTACAAAACTCAAAACATAGCCAGCACAAATAAGGAACTAGCTTTATTTTTAAAAAGATTAAAACAACCTCACAACATTTACTGTCACACAATAATAACATAAGAGCCATCAAAACAATGCGAATGAAAGTTTGACAATTATACTCCCAACAGAAGACACCCTAATAAAACAAACTCTATCGTGTGCTCATCTTCACGCTTCCTTGATCATTTCTAGTTGGAAACACTTTATAGCAGGGTAATATTGTCTCCTTTCAGCATGATCCGACCCGGTTTTCTTAACTTTGTTTTAGAATGAATTTTTTCTGTATCATCTAATGTGAGGTTCATGTACTCATCAAAACCAACCATCTATCCGCATATTCACTTGCTCACAGAACCACACCTGAATCCGAGATCTATTTTACAAGCATCTGAAGATCAGGTTGATGGGCTGCAAGATCACCTTTTGCATCTTTTGGCCCTGGCCCCAGTACGCCATGGTGGACTCTTACACTGCACGTATCTGCAAAGACGCCTAGGAAAGCAACTTCTGAAACTGGGATTTATTTTTAATGAAATTGGAAAGATGTAACATTATTCCCTTGGGTCTCCCCTAAGTCAAGCAAAAGCTCCTATCCATGCTTCCACAAACTGGGTTGATGTGACTTAGTTTCACTGTTCTCTTACAAATTAGAAATTATTGAAGAAAGTATAGGCTATATTTACATACGTCAAATTTTAATCTGAATTATTTTCCTTTATTTTGAAGTAAATTTCCACTCTGGCTATAATGTGATTAAGATCACACCGGGAGCCTATAAAGTTTGTCTAGGCTCAAATCCTGCCTTCACATTTACTAAATGATGACACCACAGAAGTTGTTCACGTTCTCTGTCCCTTGATTAAATGGAGTAATATAGTAGAAGTAATATTTGGGGTGTAGAAAGGATTAACTTTTTAAAGTCATATAAAGATACTTCACATAGGGGTCTGGCACCTAGTAAGTACTAAAAAGTTGTTAATTTCTTCTCATTTTTATTACTGTGACAATGATGCCCATGAATGTATTTTTGTTTCTTAGATATCATTTTGTTCATGGATTCAAGCTATTGGTTTGAATATTCTGATTAGGGAAAGTAAACTAGGCACCAATTTCATAAGTTTAAATCCCATGCTTTTTTTTTTTTCCCCAGGATCAGAAATCAGTTGTATTTAGCAGAATGGTATCTAATGGTAATTTCCTTAGATCCACTGTTATACAGTTGATCACTGCACCTATGAACGTCATACACAGGCCCAGGAGTTAAAAACTTGTTCTGTAACTTGTGGTGGTATTGGGAGGTGTTGGAGGTGGGGGGAATAGCAGTGTGAGTAAATGAGGTACATGCCCTGGAAGGGGTTATCTGGACGAGCTAGTCCTTACCTCTCTGCTTCTCAGCTGACTGTGAGCATTATCCCCACCATAATGATCTGGCTCATCACAGGCCCAAAGCCTGGGACCAAATAACCATGGACTGACACCTCTGAATTGGTGAGCCAAAAGAAACCTGTCCTCCTTATAAATTGTATATTTAAGATATTTAGTTTATTGTGGAGCTGGTCAACACAATCTCCATGTTCAGCTCATAATGTCCTTATAAATTAATTTTAGTACAAAGTGTTTCTCAAAAACACTTAAAAACCTCTTTAAAACACTCTTCTTCACTGTCAACAACAAATCTTTGGATTAGTTTATATGCCTAACTTTAATAATAGAACTCCTTCTGATAATATAAGTACACATTAGGATGAGTGGGTCCCCGTTTTGGAGGAAAGATGTCTTAGCTGTAAGGAGGCATCACTATGACATCCCCTTACCTGGACTGCCTGGTATCCATGAGCTGCTCATTGACAGAAGATTTCCTGAAAGGAATCCGCTCAATACCAAGAGATTTGGGGGGCAGAATTCTTGGAGAATGTGGTACTGAACTTGGTCGCTGTCCAGCAAGAGTGAAGGAGTCGTTAGCTAAAATGAAAGAAGAATAAGCAAATCACTAAAATGATAGCTTTAAGCTACTCAAAAGAGAAATTATAAGACCTTATGAACAATGTGTTCTGAAGAGGTTATTTATAACAGTGCATAAATTTCAAGAAATTAACTTTTTTGTTTTATACATTAAAAAAACAAATTATGGAATATCTTTCTGGGTTCCAAACCAGATTTTCTATCACCAGGTGCCACTCAAAGTAGGACATCACTCAGGCAGGATGTAATACTACAACTTTTAAACATCTTTGTAAAGAACATTCCCAAAGTGAAAAGAGAAGAAAGTCAGAAGGATTATGATAAAAATATATTACATAATAAAAATTGACAATAAAAAAATTTAAAAAGAAGTAACACAGATCAACAATTTAGAGAAAAAGAAATAAAACAAACAACCAAAAAAGTACAAAAAGTCAAGGAAATAGATCAGATTACTTTTTGGTTTATCTTTATGTTTAGGCCAAATTTATTGTATAGGTGAAAGCCAGAAGCCTGACTTGGTGTTGTGTCTCTGGAGACTTGCTGTGTCTCTATCCCTGATGTTTTTCTTTTCAAAGAAGAATGGTAAGTATGAACAAATTCAGCTCAAAGGACATATTCATGCAATTTCATGCTCCATAAAGCTTTTATGGTGGATAAAGCAGTAGGAAATAGGTGCAGTATAGTCGCTTCCCTGAATTCTTCAAATCAAGTCAGATAGCAAATCAGCTGATTAATTGTAAAGGATTTCCAGGAAATACCCCAAGGGCTTGATGTCAAATCACAAGAAGTACCGAACTAACACAAATCATCTAATCGCAAGAGAGTTTACCTGCATGAATCAGCAAAGTGACACAAAATCAATTTATAGATTATGAATGTTCTCATGAGAAAACAAACAAAAAATTTTCCCACTTCTTCAGGAAACAGTAATAATCAAAGCATACACTATAGCTTCCTGGTTTTGATATTGGACTCCAGATATAGAAAACATCACCACTGAGAAAAGTTAGGTGGATAATTCTGAATGATTTTTACAATTCTTTTTGAGTCTTTAGCTCCTTTAAAACATAAGATTAAACATATTCTATAGGACCTTAAAATACTTACTAAGAGACTTACATAGTCTCGTTACAGAATTCTGACTCCCTAACATAATGTGATTTGGAAGGTCTTGTTTTTATTGTCCAATTAACCTGAGCTCCTTCTCCAGCCATTTGCATAAATATAAGTCAGTTCATTCCCCCCTTTTAAAAGAAAAACCTACAGACTTTACTTAAATAAAAACTCATTTTTATGTCAGAATATGTAATATTTTTAAACCAAAAAAAGGAGTCACTTACGATCATCATAGGTGGTGTCAGACAAGGAACTACTTTCGGATGGAATTATATCTTCTGTGAATAAAAATAACCTTTAGTATAATTGCACATTTATATAATTAGAGTGATTTCAATGAAGCCATTTTCAGTGGAGTGAATTTTATTTTCATTTAGATAAATAAAACTAATTATAGTGCATTAGGAATAATTAACTGTTGTAGGAATATACTCATTTACTACTAAAGATTAAAACATTGCACAGATATTACAATGGATTAGTCATTCCTCAATATCCATGGAAGACTGACTGTTTCCAAGCTTGCCCAGAGATGCCAAAATCTAGGAATGCTCTAGCCCCTTATATAAAATGTATGCTTTAAATCATGCCTAGATTACACATAATTTCTAATAAGATGTAAATACTATGTAAAGAGTTGTAATGCTACATTTTTATAAAATAATTGTAATAAAAATCAGTAATTGTTCAGCACAGAAAGGTTCCCCTCACTGCCCAGAATATCTCAGATAGGAAGTTGGCCACTGCAGAATCTGGTGATTGACTGTATTTCTTAAAATAGAACAGATATTCAATGTTTCTTCTATTTAAAAAAAAAAAAAAAAACTTGGCCATCTACATATGTTTAGGGAGCAGTCTTATGCACTATAGGATCCTTACGTTTACCTACAGTGTCAGCAGAACTCCCACCCAAAATTTTGACAGATATTGTCAAACATTTCTGAGAAGCAAGGAACAAAATTGTCCTTAGTTAACAACCAATGAATAGGTTTAAATCTTGTTTTTGCTATTTATCAGCTGTGAGACTTTGGCCAATTCCTTCATCTCTATAAAAAATTTTTGGCTCAGCTCTACATGGGGTTAACAACAGTACCGATTGCACAAGGCTGAGGTGAGGCATTTAACAAAATAATGATACAGTGAGCTTAGCCAGTCCTGGCACATGACAAGTGCTCAATGTACACCAGCCATACTCTTGCTTTTGCTAATACGTATACTCAATGTTCTGGTTAGAAAGGACAACCACCTTGCTCTGAACATTGCTGGTGCCTGTCCAATATTAAATAATTCATTTGTTAAAAAGAGACATTTCAGATGTGTTGACACACTTTTGCAAATCATTCCATATTCGGTGTCAAGTGTTTTGGCAGAAGGTTCTAGCCAAATACAACACTTCAATGTAATTTTCAAAGCCATTATGGAGAGAATCTCTCCACTGGATCTCAAATGCTAATCTTTCTCACAGGCAGGCAGACTATCTCTTAATTAGACACAGAGTGGAGCCAGAGGGCAAGGTGCCAGGATAGTCAGCTGCTGGGCACGCTTAAAAAAGTTCTGTCCAATATATGCTCAACCAATGGTCCCATCTGTTGCCCAAATGTCGCCACTGAAAAGGCCAACACTTGAGTCTAGCACAGTTTTGAGGATGAATGGACTCTAACAAATGGCCATGAATGTGAAGTGCTCTGGTAATCAGTTCTCCCTGTAGGAGCAGCATGTACCCTCCACCAAGCCAAAAGAATGGCACACTTAAAGGTAATCACCCCAACTTCTCCAACTGCAGTAGACTAACACTTGTGCATTCTTTCACATTCCAAAAGCCATATCTCTGATTTATGAATCAAAACCCCTAAATCTGAGTTTATTATGAACCCATTCAATATGTTTCATCAAATCTATGATGTATATAATCTTATGACCCATTAAAAAACAGTAAAGTAACACCAATTCATGATTATAACACATCACCCATCACCTGGGGTAAAACCTAACTCATGTTCATGCTCACAGATGTTAACATGTAAAGGGGTTGGGGGAAATTTCAACTTCAAAGACATACAAGTTCAAATTTCAATCGATGGTCAAATACACCAAATATGCCAATATATAGGCACAAGGTCAATTAGATTTTCAAACTACTTAAATAAGATTCCTTAGATTACTTGTTTTCTGAATACAGAAGTCATAGATACAGGAGGCTGAGACTCAGGAACAGAAGTAAATTAGAGCACTTGAAATTCTATGGCTCTAAGAACTTTGAAGTATTTCCCAAGCGGTATTTTGTGTGCAAGCTTACACAAAACTGTGATCACATAGTTTATAATCTTTTCAACCGTCTTTCTTCATTCCTTCTTCTATCATGACCATTTGCCTATCATTAAACAATCTTATGAAATACAGTCATTAGAGCGCTTCTATATGTACACCTATCTAGGATAGGTTCTTAACAAAATGCACACTAAAATCTCTCAGACTGTGTGTTGACCTCA
Source organism: Zapus hudsonius (assembly GCA_004024765.1). NCBI lineage: Eukaryota > Metazoa > Chordata > Mammalia > Rodentia > Dipodidae > Zapus > Zapus hudsonius. Next base: position 11,839 of record PVHP010004647.1, on the reverse strand, counting down.
GTTTTCTTAATAGCTTCACTGTCTTTTAGATAGTCACATCAGTCCATTGATAGGAAATCTAATTTTTATTATGAGCCAATACTGGGGTGAAAGCTTTTATCCTGAAAGATAAAGTCACAGTAGAGTCCTATAATAATGAAACTCTCAATGAACAACAAGTTTCATACTTGTGAGAGTCAAAATTTCAACCATTTTTCCCTAAGGCACTTGCTTTTAATCCTGTTCTTATTCTACCTTTTACCAGATGAGTAAGTTGAGAAACACTGCATACCATTGAGAGGACTGATTACAGGGCTCTCAAAGAAATCTTCCTTTTTACTAACCTGATAGAATAACAGCTTTCTGGCTGGGCTTCTTCCCACATCGAATTCGGTATTCGTTTATGGCATTTTCAATCTCCTGCAGCCTTTTCACTGCATCTGTGTAATCTTGCTTTCGTTTTTTCTTCACAGTTTTACAAAGGTCTGGCTCATTGGCAAGTTTCTTTGCAGCTTCAACCAGCTTTTGCTGTATGAGAAAATTGCTCTCCAGTTCCTGTAAAGCCGGATCCTGCATTCAGGCAATGACATTACTTTATTACTGTGGACACATCTAATCACTACTCGTGTTCTCCAAAATAAATTCTCACATATTCAAGTGTTAACACCCAAACATCCTCAAACACTTTTCCAAAAAGACAAATCATCGCTCACCCATCTCATCCCGACCTTCTCATTAGCCCAACCTCTTTCCTTCTCAAGGAAGGAAATGATCTTTCATTCACTCACTCAGTTTTCTGACTCATGGATGTGACATTCATCTGTGGAACTTTAGAGACACAGAAGCTGGGTTTGACTGCTCTTTCTGATAGTTCCTGATTCCATGCCTGAATACACTACTTATATGTAATCTCTTAATGCTTTGTTTTTTCTTCATGTGCAAAAGGAAGAAAGTACCAACTTTGCAAAAGTGCGCTGAAGATTAAATGAGATAATGTGTGTTGCTCAGGTCAGAGCTGAGTACACAGGTAAGCACTTGATAAATATTAAAACTTACTATATTATGAATGGAAACCCCTGTTAGTTTCTGAAGCCAAGATGGCTGAATTCCTACAAGAACCATGGGGTGGTTCATATTGGATGACTGTCAATAAGAAAGGACATACTACATTGGCCCCCATATCTTTTAAATTAATTAGAGTGAATTCTGTGCATATATGTATATTATAGGTGTATATCATTTCAGTTAATATTCACACAATATCCTGACAGAAGTCCCACCATTATTTGCACTTTACAGATGAAGAAACATCCACCAACGACTCTTGAGGGAGATTAAGCTATTCTCTAATGGCTACTTAGTTTTAAATGAAATAATCTAATACTGATTTTATTTTACAGTTGAAGTTTGTTTCATGTTCTCTATGATTTGGGGAGCAAAACAGTAAGTAAAACATTCAACTTTACTTGAGTGTGCATGTTGAATTTGGGCTACACTTAGAAAAATGTCTATTATCAGTGACTCAGAAACCCAAGGCATAGATGGAGGACACTGGACAGACAGCTCATTGTGGGCTCTCGTACCTCTTCACTAGGCAGCAAGTTATCATCTAATTTGAATGCAGTCCCCACTCTCCTTCTGACCTGTGGGGGCTTCTCTCCTATGTTCAGTGGATACTCCTTTGGCATTCTGCCCGTGAGCTCCTGTAAAATAGGACAGGGTGAACAGTGGTTAATGGACATAGGCCCCAGTTGTCCAAAACAAGCAAGCACTCAGGAAAGCCAGGCACTCACAGCCTCACGTAGACAGATTGTCTTCAGCTCCTCCACTTTCTTCAGGAGCTTTTCTTGCAACAGTTTCTCTTTCTTCTTGAGTTCAAGGATTTTCTCTCGCTTTTGCTCCTCACTGGCTTCGGAGTCTTGAGAACCTAGTGTGGGGGAAGGGCATGGAGGTTTACACAAGGCCTGTTTCCTTCCTGGCTGGAGAACAAAAGACTGTGAAGGAAGGGTGCTATTAAGTGCTACTTTATTTCTCTTCTCCTTGTTTCTAACATAATGAAAGGAAACTGGAGAACATTTTCACATGCTTCAGGCCATCAAAACGAACCTGTTAAGAAAATGTGCCTTCTTCTATACATTTTGACTCGGTCATTTTGGAAGTTTCACAATCCAGGCACACCCAAGGACAAATTTCTAATCAAGAGGGAAGGGAAAGTGTTCCTTGATATGATCAATTGTTCCTTGAGATGGAAAGTAAGGAAGGCAATGGAATGTCAGTGTAAAGGGACCTTGTGCTGCCTCAGACCTACAAGCTGAACACGAAAGTGAGACCCGACAGGAATCCAGTGAAGTTACACATACTTAGTGGTGAAAAGATTTCAGAATTTTTACAGAGGGAGGTTTGGGGCACAGTAATTATATTTTGTTAGGTGGGCATTTGTAATACTATGTGTATGGCAATTATATTCTATGGAGAATTAAATAGTATCAAAACTTAAAAACTTGGAGAAGTTTGTAAAGTTTAGGAGAAGCAAACGTCCTTTTAAGACATTCTTAAGTACTCACTACCACTATGTCTCATGCTACTTATACAACCTGAACATTTATAATTCACACACACACACACACACACACACACACACACACACACACACATAAATTATTGAGACAAAGTGTCATGTATCCCAGACAGGCCTCAAACTCACTTATGTAGCTTAGGATGATGATCTTGGACTTCTGATCCTCCTGCCTCCCATGCCCAAGTGCTAGGATTACAGGTGTGCATCACCACACCTGGTTCTATGTGGTGCTAGGAATTGAACTCAGTTCACTGTGCTTGCTACGAAGTACTCTACCAAATGACCTCCATCCCCAGCCCTAACTTTATATTCTTTAAAATGGTATTCAAAGCTATTGCATTCTGTAGGCTTTCATTTAAAAACATTCTTAAAAACATGCATTTGGGTGCCAGGCGTGTTGGTGCACACCTTTAATCCCAGCACTCAGGAGGCAGAGGTAGGAGGATTGGCGTGAGTTCAAGGCCACCCTGAGACTGCATAGTGAATTCCAGGTCAGCCTGGACTAGAGCGAGACCCTACCTCGAAAAACCAAACAAAAAAATGCATTTGGAACAACAAACAAACAAATAAGATGGCACTTTCTCTGAATCCTAAAATGGTACCTGAGGATATGAGGCTGCCATTGCTCGCCATGATGAACTGACTTTTTGCCTCAAGTGTCACCATTTTGGAGCCCCTTTGTGTTCCTGTGTCCGTCAAATCCATTGCAATATCATCTAAACTTCTGGCTGAAGGAATTTTTGCCTATGAAACATATAATATTGAAATGGAATAAGCACAATGAAACATACTTAATTTAATATAATAATTAAGTTCCTATTCAATAAAAATGCCAACATAGGGGAAATTTAGAACTTTGAGATATTAAAGCAACACTTCAGAAATTGCATAAGACACACTTTTTTCTCTCTCTCTCTCTTTTGGTGCTGAGGACAGAACCCAGGGACCTGCTCTTGCTAGATGTGCAATCTTCCCCCAAGCTAAATCTGTAGCAAGCACCCTTGACTGTTGAGCCATCTCTCCAGCCCCCTTAGCCACTAACTTTAAAATGTCAGCAATGTCACCAATTTACACACATCGTAATGTCAATCTCACAACTGTTAAATCAGCTTTACATTGCCCCTTTAAATGTATAAAAATCTAAAATAGTTCATAGCACTGAAATACATATTTTAACTAAAACATATATATCTGTATATTTCATGTCTTCAAAGAAAATCCATTTTTGAATAGAAAGCAAAAGGGCTGGAGATGGTCCTCACAGGAACACCCACCTCTAGTTACTTACTTTGCTCTGTTTCCGGTCCAGGTAGAACTGATGTTGACTAATGGCCATCACCCAGATGGACTTGATGAGAGAAGCGTTTGCATACCAAGTTTGAACAAACAGGCCGCTTTGCCCAAAGGTTCTTCTAGACACTGAAATCCTGAAAGATGAAAGAAAACACTTGAATTATTCACTTCTGGCCCAGTACCACAGGGCACATATCCTGTGAGCAATGTTGTAACCAAACAACTTTCTCTTAATCGTCTTTCTGCTGCACAGTCTTGCGCTGAAAGAGGCTAAGTTTCTGATTATTTTTGTCCTTTTATGACAAAACTAAGGTCTCAGTGGGTAAAGTGCTTACTGTCCAAACATGAAGATCTGAGTTCAGATCCCCAGTACCCACGTGAATGTTAGGCATGGTCCTGTGTGCCTGTCATCCCTGCACTGGGGAGTCAACCAGAGGATGCCTAGGGTTTGCTGGCTAGCTGGTCTAGCCTAATTAGCATGCTCTAGGTGAAGTGAAGGACTCTCTCAGAATAAGGAGGAAGGGTAGGGGTATGGCTCAGTAGATAAAACACTTTCCACACAAGCATGATGCCCTGCATTCAGAACCATGAAACTCACATAAAGGCAGGCGTGGTACTGTGAATGTTTGAATATGGTGAGCTGGGAGATGGAGACAGGAGACTCTCTAGAAGCTCATGGGTTAGTTAGTATGGAAAATGAAGCAAAAAAGAAACTCTGCTTCAAATAAGGTGGAAGATGGGCACTGACACCTGAGGTTATCATCTGACCTCCACATGCATGACCACACACCATGGACCACACACACACACACACACACACACACACACACACACACACACACACCAAACATGCACCACACACACAAACACACACACATGCACCACATACACACACATGCACCACACAGACACAACACACACACATGTAACACACACCATAAGACACACAAACACAACACACACATGCAACACACACCATAAGACACACACACACACACGAGCAAGGCAGGAAGTGACTGAGGAAGTCACCAATGTTGCCAGCTCTGACCTCCACATGCATGTGGACATGTGTGTACACACATACACATGCAAAATTAAACTACTAAGCTTTAGGCAATCTCTGTGTAAATATGCATATTAAAAACACTATAAACAGTCTCAAAACTGAAAGAAGGAATTACTTAAAAGGGAGGCTGTATAAAAAGCATTTAGTTAGAAACCAGAAACCATTAGGGTGTGGAACGACCACAAGTGGTGGATGATAAAGGAAAGTTGAAGACAGCCACAGACCCCAGGGATTGTTGCCTGCCTTAGAGCCAGGCAGATTTGGGCTGCTCTGACATTAACAGCAGATAGACATAATAATCTTGATGGAGAATTTACAGAATCAAAGAGGTCATGATTGCCTCTTGTGTACCAGGGAAAAGGATGTGGAGGAGAGTGAGAGGCAGAGAATGCAAGAGAGGAAGGAGAGAGAGACAATGCTTGTGAGCAGGAAGGGACATGGAGGCAGACAGGCATCCTTCATGGGTGTGTCACCTAGAGGCATGGTAGAAATCAGGTCTGTTTCCGTGGGTCATCTATTTTGTCACAACTGTTTTCTCACCAACTCTAACCTCCATAAATGTTATCTGGGAAACACTAAGAACTGATTGGATCTTTTAGGAGTTTGGAGAACCAACATCCTGTCTTCCATTCACATGGATAACTTTGACAACTATTTTTGTTTATGTTCAAGGGACCCAGAAAAATACAAAGTAAAAATTAGCAAAGAATCTGAGCAGATATTTCTCTTAAAAGTTATACAAGTGCCCGATATGCTCATGAAAGGAGGCTATGCCCATCACTAGACCTGAAGGAAATGCAGACCAGGAGAAGAACGCTTCACATGGCTTTAAAACACACACACACACACACACACACACACACACACACACACACTAAAAATAACAAGTGCCAGTGAAGATGTACAGAAATTGGAACCTTATACATTGTGGGTAGGAATGTGAAGTGGCCCAGTGCTTTAGAGAAGCCTGACATTTCCCCAGTTGTTAAACATAGCTACGCTTTGATTCTGCAATTCTACTCCTAAGTAAATCCACAGGAGAAATAAAATTGCAAAAACCTATACTCAAATGTACAAAGCATCTCTCTCTATTCACAAGGGGACAAGACCCCATGAACACCTCTGATCTTACCTTCGTGGGTCATGAACTTCCACAGCAAACTTTTTCTCACGAAAATATAAATTTTCCAGCTGCTTCCATTGAAATAACTGCAGAGACAAATGAAGAAAATAGGAAAGCCAAAACGCTTTAATAACTCTTAGTTTTACTAAGTACTTAAATAAGCTCCATAACTAATGACTTTAACTTCCCATGAAGGTGTGCTGATAAGGTCAATCATCAATAAGTTATTTATCAATGTTTTACAAATCAACGACAAGCTGAAGCCACTTTATTCCTTCTTCAGACAGCAATCTTTACTAAGTAAACTTCCCTGCACCATGAATCCTCCTTGAACAATAAAGCCCAGTATCAGCAGTGGTGGTGGGGGTGTGTGTGGAGGCATACTGATTTTCCTCTGACTCAACTGTATACAACAGGAAACCCGCATAGATTCCAGTAAACATGAACCTGTCCAATGATGTTGATCTCATTTAAATGGAAAGATACGCAAAGGGATGTTTCCATATAGTCAGAGATTAAATTTCAAAGGAATGCAAAGTGAAAGTAAAAGAGATTCCTGTGCCCAGGCGACATTCTGCTTAGCAGTTTCTCACCTAGACAAGCCCCCCTGAAGGCCACAGGAGCAAAGCACCGAGAATGGGGGCAGGGTTAGGAGAGGGCTGACTGCCCCTCCTCCATTAAAGCCTCCAGGTTGCATACAGAGACCCACATTTATCTCTCCTCCGCTGCCTTTCCAGAGCCGGACTCAGGCTGATTTGCCAGTTGGATGAAGAAGCAAACTTCGTCAGAAATAGGCACTT